>JAXGGA010015815.1:0-28141 GCA_038373865.1 Uloborus plumipes
GTTTTCGCAAACTTAACAGAAAGTAAAAATTATACAAAATTTAACAAAAAAATTTTATTTCAGAATCACAAATTTTTATGTTTATTTTTAGAAAATTCCTATGTATTCGCAGAAATTCATTCAAAATATTTTGTCAAAATATTCTTCGTTACTACAATAATTTAACTACGAAATCTAGCTAAGTTTTAGTAAGCAAAAGGAACAGCTAAATAAATTAGATGTTCCTAATCAGGTATTACAAATAGATTGAATAACTTAAAATGTTGCTCCGCATCAAATAAAATGTAAGAAATCTTTCTCGTAAGTTTCATTAACAACACTATGATGCTCAGAATTTATTAAAGTGATGAAAGAAAGATAAAAACTTATTAAGAACTCAGTCTGACAATAAATAATAGAATGCATAAAGAAATTTCAAATTATTTTATTAATTTCATTCTTATTGTAGAAAGTCAGGAAACTCTGTTAGAAAGATACATTCAGCTTTCATCGAGAAATTTCAAAACTTCGACGTCAAATTGTGGGAAAAATCCATGAATCCCATGACCAGCTCCTTCAACTCCAACCAGTTTTGCCTTTGGGAACAATTTTCTGATGTTTTCTTCATCTTCGTTGCTGTGAAAAGTTTGAGAAAAAGTAAAATGCTTGGAAAATTTTAAACATTCAACAACTAACACTATCGGCCCCGCTTAAACGAATACCGTCGGTTCCAAGAAATGTTATTCGATTAACGTCTTCCCGACTTTTCCCGAGCTGGACTCGGGCAAGCGAAATGTACCATTCTGGCTCATCCCGAATATAGCTCGGGCACTGTGAAAATTAACACTGCACAACCAGTCTTTCCCGAATTATATGCTTTTATTTACTATTGTTGCTGCACTATACATTGTTTTGAGCTGCAGATTTAAGATAAGAGTAGGCGCCAACTCCAAAGTATAATGATTTCTGCCATACAGAAAGCCAACTTTACAGGTAAATACTCATTTATTACTCATTTATTTAAGTAGTTATTTTTACATTTATGTTTAGGAAATGTTGCATGCGAATGATGCTATTATGTTTAAAAAGATATGTATGTATGAAAATAAGCATAAAAAAATTGGCATTTTTTGATCCGTAATCCCGAAATTACTCATTTATTTAAATAGATATTTTTACATTTATTTTTAGGAAATGTTGCATGCGAATGATGCTATTATGTTTAAAAAAAAAAGAAAGTATGAAAATAAGCATAAAAAAATTGACATTTTTTGATCCGTAATCCCGAAATAAAATGAGCCTGGAAGGGGTTAAGCGGGGAATTTTCTTTACCTTTCCAAATTGATAATAATTGTCGTAAATCAATAGCTGCATACTGAAAGTAACAAACATATTGAATAATAGTTAAGTATAAACACTGCAAAAAAATGTTTTTGCAGTATAATACCGCTTATTTTACAGCAATAAACAGTAAAATTGATAGTTTCCAAGTAATAAACAACTCAATCATCGGACCTTTTTTTGCAAGACATCCCTGTACCAGCGTCATACATCATTAATTCATTCGTTTTTAAGTTAATTATCACAATTTAATAATCAGCTTTAATTGAATTAATATAGATTAGTGCGATTAAAAATTAATATTTTTGATTTAGCGTTCGTGCAGCCTTGGACACCCCCCTTAAAAAATTCTAACTATGTGCCTATTACTTTTTTCCAATATTCATCTAATAATTCAAGATTGAGTTACAAAGTAAATATTTTTTATCTTATTTTCCCCATCACCCTCTTTTTCTATAAAAACAGTTGTGGCATAAAAGAGTACCCCCATAAATTAAACCAACTAATCATCATTATTGCGCAAAGCAAGAAGTCGCGCTCCTGAACACATTTCTCGCTTTACCTTTGAGGGGTGGAACGCCAAGTCAAGACTAAAACGATCTTCACCCATGCAATATGATAGAGACATCAGACAAAAAATTACTTGAACACAACAAATGGAACATTGTTCATGAACCTGTCTCTCGCAAAAAGCTTCCACTCAACACCAACATTCACATCGACCTTCTGGAGCCATGCAACAAAAATGAACAGAGTAATATCATTAGGAAAAAGGGACTAAACACAATTGAAAACTTCCCAAAAAGAAAAGTTTGTTCACGCATATACAGATGGTTCCTCTGACAAAACTACCACCAATGGAGGTTCTGGTGTGTTTTTAATTGCTCCAGATGATACCTCTTGCCAAGGCAAATTCAGTGCAGGAAAAATAGCCTCCAACTTCACCTGCGAGCTACGTGCTATTTTGGAGGCACTTAATATGTATAGGATCCTTCCCATTACTAAACAGGCACAGGAGCTAGTGATTTTCTGTGACTCTAAGGCCGCCCTCCAGGCAATATCAAAGGGGCACTCTTCTATCGCCCATGAAATCATCTCAGGTCTTCAGGAGATCCAGGCTATGAACAAGACCTGTACACGTCAGTGGATACCTGCACATGTCAAAATAGCAGGCAACGAATATGCTGATAAATTAGCCAAGGAGTCCAGAGAACTTAATACTAACAACAACAGCGTCTATCTCCGAGATGCAAATGCAATAGCGAAATGTAAACTTAGAGATAAATCAATCCAAGTGAAACACCAGCTTTGTGAAATAAATACAAGTCGACCAATAACAAAAACTATAACCAGGCTGAGAACCGGCCATCACAGGGACATGAAGATTGATGGAGAGGGTAAAAGGGTGTATAGAAACTGTTGCAATTGCCCAGATACATAGCTTACACCTTGTCATATCTTTGGAGTGTCCAGCAATAAGTGCGAACCTAAGAGAAATTGGTGTATTGCCGTCACTTGTAGACCTTTATGACGATAACATCCAACAAATCGCAAAAGCAGTTATAAGGATCCATGGAGTTATTTAGTTCGGGTAAGTCATAGACACGACAAAAAAAAAAAAAAAATCATTATTGCGAACGAGAGGAGTACAATAATGAAACTATAGATACGTACACTTTGAACTCCGATTCCATGCCGTAAATGAACAGCGCAGGACCCTCGTAGAGGCCAGAACTTGGAGTCCAGAACGAATCCAGACCAGTGTCGAATGTAGCCAGGATGGCATCATAATTTGCCTTCCACCGGCATTTTCCACCAGAGCAAGTCAAGGCCAGGTCTACCTGTTTCATCTGTTCTTCAGTGACGCTCAAGTTAACCTGATAAAAAAAAATGTTTTAGTAATGGTATTAATAATATTTCTTTCGTTACACTGAGCTACATAAATAAAGTCGATTTGTTTGCGAACGAATTTGTCCCCCGATGCCTCAAAAAACACATCGCACACCTAGAAGAACACTCACAAACTCAAAAGTAAAAAACAAGACAGAGAAAATACTGTCTGCCCTCGGATGCTGTGGAATTGGCAGACGTTCAATTCAGACGAGTCTAATTGCAAGAGGGGAGAAAAGTTTTTTTTACAGAGGCCATCAGCTTCAACATACATGAGGACTGCGTACGAAGCGCCTTGCCTCCTGACAAGCACAGGATAGATTTACGGCACAGAGAGGTTGAAATAACAACCATGGGCAAGGCGGCACTCGAACGCGCGACCACTTGCTTACGAGAAGAATACTCCACCTCTAGGCCAGCGTGGCCCCAAGTAAAAATTTGATGCTCGTGTTTGTTCAATCCAATATGACTGTGCTTAATTCAAAGGCTCACCTGCATCTGCAAAAGCTGGCATCCCTGAAAACCAATAGATGCGTCCATTTCCGGATGTACCGGAAACCTTTTCTAGTGGTCAGAGAAGTCTGACCGGGATGGGTTTGAATCCCGGTTAGGGCATGGATGCACTCTCTCTGTCTTCTGTTCTTGTCATTTTTCTGTGTGAATAGGTATGTTTTGAATGGCTGCCTGCCCTATAAATTGGTCAAATGGAGTGTGTGTTGAGCTAAATCGGACTTCTACCTCAATAGTGCTCGTAAAAGCGGATGCCGTACCTATTCCACCTAAAATCGGGTAGATGTGTCTTCCCGTGATCGAGTGCTCGAGTCAAGGGCGGATCCAGAAATGTTCCAAGGGAGAGGCGATTGATTATTTTCTTACTTATCCATTTTTTTCGCCATGCATCCTTGTTGACACATGTTGATTACAAATGTTTTGGTCTTCTATTTTGAAAAAAATTCCAGATCACAGCCCCGAATCCCCGCACCCTTTATCTTAGTATCAACAAAGATCAACTAAAATTGCCTTTTTTGAACTTTAAAATCTAAAAACCACTGGAGAAGATTCCCTCAAGGGAGGGGCGACCGCCCCTCCCTTGTATCCGCCCTTGGCCAGAGTGGTATAATTAACAACAGCAGCAACAATTTCCGGCTGTAAAAACGGGATATAAACGTTTACATCTCATTCGCGGTTAGACAAATAATTTCGTAAAAGTATTTAGAGGCTGTCCATAAAAGATGCCACCCTTTATTTTTCATTTTTGACCCTCTTCCCCAACTTTTTCACGATGTGTCGCATTTCATCGCCCCCCCCCTGCTGCCATTTATCACGCTTTTTCGTACACGTATTTTCTTTAAAAGAAACTGATAAGACACTTCTTGTTACTCTCTTCCTGTCACATAGCTGTCTTCACTCTTCTCCTCAAACTATGACATTTGGGGACGACCCCTTACTTATAATGCGTTAGTTATGAAGATTTAGGTCCTCTGGTACTCATAATATTTCTAAAAACCTGGTTACATTGTGAAGGCTACGCATGTCACGGCATTATAATGCTGCCATGTTACGTTTGCCCCAACTATGGTTTAAATAATGTCTTCAAACCTGTTGCATAAAGTCTTTTATTTTCGAAAAGATGAATTCAGTTGCTTGTTTTTCGTTAGATCCTTCCGGAACTTGTTTCATGACACCTTGCATCAGTTTCAGGAACATTATGATGTTCTGCGCTACTTGAGGGTCAATATTCGGACCAATGTCTTCAGCTACTATTCTGTCTACTCTTGTTGGCTGAAAGACAAAAGAAAATACTGAAAATATATGTAGGGTTGATGCTTTCAATATTTTTATGGTGTAACAGCGAAAAAATATGTACGTTACATCTAACTAACAATTGATTGATATCATTGTAACAACCAAGAAATACAGCTGAAAATTACTGGGAACATATTTTTGAAAGCAAATATTTAACACATTCTAATGCAAAAGTTTAGGTAACTACTTTTTCATTATTGAGAAATAAGAAAACTTATTTGTGTTAAACTCAAACCATATTAAATGAAAGATAGTTTTGCAATAATACAAAAAAACTTCGAATGTGTCACCGTTTAAAACCAAGATAAACATGTAAAATGTCTAGCAGTAGAAGCATAAATTCTCTGTGAAGTTGATGCTAAATCAGAGAAATAGCACACTTTTGCTTTTTGAGAAGCTAGTCTACCAGTAAGTACATCACTAAGATAAACTTAAAGAAAAAAAAGAGAAAGAAAAGAAAAAGTTTCAGATATGGAATATATATTTCTAATGTCGCATCCTTAAAAAAAAAAAAAAAAAAAAAAAAAAAGTTATTTCCAGATATCTTTCATTGTATCATCAACATTGTAATAAATTTTACAATGTCAGAAATTTTCTTCTCCCAATAAAATTGTTACTCCAGTTTTTAAACTAGGACATCAATCTTATCAACCTGGTCAAGGCTTCACTAGATAGCGTTTTATACAGGCTGCTTCATTTGATCAAAATCCTTGGGATAAAAACGGATACATGTCGCCTAGCGACATCTATCGAATTTTGTGGTAACTAACATTATATACAAATCAGATAATAAAAGACAAAATTAAAATTTAATTTGTTGGCGACAATTTTACGATTTGGCATTCAATTCTATTTTATTATATTTTAACGTCATTTAATAGCTTGTTCGATTTGCTGGTTTATTCTGCATTTTAACGGCTTGTTTTAATTAGTTAGCGAATTATTTTTCATTTTAATTGATTCTAATTATAATTAAACTATGAAACGACACTGGCACCGCAGAGCGATAAATGGCGATTTTGGAACGATAGTTCCATCAAAACTTTTGATGAGTTTAGATTGTCAAATTAATTTATTTGGCGATTTTTTTACATTTTAATGGACATTTTGGAATGACTATGGCACTAATATCTTGAAAAGCACATCAAGAATTTGTTCTCCGTAAAGCTTTTGAGAATATTTCAATAACCGAGATCTTTGGTAGTATGTACGTTTCAGTTATAGGTACGTTTTTTAACTTGGCGATGTATTTTCTTACCACCTAAGCGAAGATTAAAATTTTAAGTCTGCATCGTCTTCATGGTTGCTTCTTTTCTCTTATTTTGCATTTTAATTTAAATTTCAATGATAATAATGGCTCGATATATTTATTAAACTTATTATGTTACATGCTAATGGAGCTTTTAAAGTTGATTTGGCGAGTTTTTTTTTAAGAATTCTCACATTATTTCGCAGCTTTTTTTTCAGTTGGCCCATTATTTTACTTTCAAGTATTAAACGTATGTGTGAAATTAGAAACAAAAAAGGGAAGATTTCGGTGATTGGAAGTCTGGTTATCTTTCCCTATTGGCGTTAAATCTTTGTGGCCAATTTATGAGCGAGGGAAATACTTCCTTCGCAAACATAAACTAAAGAGCAACAAAATAAAGTAATTATCGCCAAAAATTTGGCAACCACACCAGATTCCCAATTATCGAAATATTATCAATGTGTGAAATTTAACATAAAAAGAACATTACCTTTTTCTTTTGTGTAAATGAAAACAAAATTTTACAGTTGGTCGTCGTTAAATTGTAGTTTTGTTTATTTTTTTCGTACTTGCTCTTTAGTACCAAGCGATTATATATGTTCATTTCGTTGTTACTAAAGAAATTAATATGTTTTGTTGTCAATCGTCTTTCCGTTGAACACCAATCGCTTCATTGCAGGGCATTCATTCTGGGGCATCAAAAGGAAATGTCCCTACGAATAGATTCGCCATTTATCGCTCTGATGGATCAACGCTATCAAAATGAACATCTGAGCTTTTGCGTAACAATTAAGATCGTGTGAGCAACAATAATGAAACAAAATAGTAAATAGAACAATATTATTTCATTGCTACATTTTTATTTATCGGCTGCGAATATAAGCGTATATTTTATTAATGCAGAAATGTCAAAATTGAACGCCATTGCTATATGTTGCTAATTCGAAGAAAGTAAACAATGAATGAATGTCGTATGACTGAATCATGAGTTGCGACCAACTTTACCTGAAAAGTGAATTTATTTCCCCTAAAAAGCAGTACTAATAAGGCCTTCGGCATCAATTCACTCTGTACTCCACTTCAGTTAACTATATCAATATTTTTTAACCCTTAAAGATAGGATAAACATCACTTTCTACAGCAGAAACAACATGCTAATAAATGTAAACAAACATTTGGGTGGTCCTCATTCAGCGCTCTCTAGCTGGCTAATCTTTACCATTGATGTTTTGAGTAATGAAGCAGCCTGTATAAAACGCTATCTAGTGAAGCCTTGACCTGGTAATCACAGAACCCCGGGCCAGCTTACTATTCTCGATATTCAAGGATTTCAAGTCGTTTCTGTCTTCCTTTTTCACCAACGTATTTTAATACGTATAAAATAATGCATCGGCAAAAGTTGCAAACAAGAACTGTTTGTACTCACGTAACTGAGTGCCGTGTGAATGGCTATTTTTCCTCCAAGACTTTGTCCTATGATGACTGCTGTTTTCTCTCCGATGGTGTCCAACAAGTGGATGACATCTTCCGTCATGGCGGCCACACTGGTTTCATCATTCCAAGGACTGTCCCCTTGGTTCCGTAAGTCTGCTCTGCATACCTGAAGTATTAGAATGAAAAAAAGGATTATTTCATTAAACTAGTTTCAAAGTTAAAAATTAAGCTTAAAAAAATAAATAAATAAGTAAAAACCGTTCATGCACAAGTTTTATTGCTGTGTGGTTCTACTTTAAATTCATGTGACGGCAATCTTTTTTTTTTTTTCAGTCAAAGGGGTTTATAATGTTATCAATGAATTCATAGGATGCTCGATGGAGGGAAGAAAAAAAAATTAAACAACTTCTTTTCAAAATCTTTGCATAGTTACCAGTAAATTGTTTAACAATAACTTTATAAATCGAAATCATTTTTTTATGTTTACCCTTCTTCCAGTTCTGAACGCTAGAGCTTCGTAGGTTCCATCCCAGTTACTCTTCATTCCTCCCAAACCGTGCAACAAGAGGATAGGCGCTTTCTTGTTTCCATCATCAATTTTACGAACGCATTCGTAGTCGAGGTCCACGGGCGTTATTCTAAATATGAAAATTAAAATGAGCAAGAGTTTGGAAACAAATTAAAAAAAAAATGCTTATGTTCATTTATGCTGTAAAATTCAATTTCTGAGATTGCTATTCTTGTATAACGTCTTTCATTTCTTATTTTACTTTGAGTTATTTAATTTGAATTAAAGATGTACTTGTGAAATGTATTTTAGCAATTTTTATAGTTGTATTCTTGATTATATAAGCAAACTTGGATATAGATCAAAGATTATTTTCTGTAAATTCTTTGAACATATATATATTTTTTAAATACGGATTGTATACATAAAAGCAGAAACATACAAATTGATGCTAGAGAAATATCAAAATTAAGGCATATGTACTTACTTAGAATTTTTAATTGGAACTGCAAATGCATATTGAATTGATAACATGGAAACACATATTAAAGCTGAATAAATCATTCTCGCTACCTGAAAAATATTTTTTTAGATATTTCAACATACAGTATGCCCACTAAAATCCCTTGCCACCCTCTAATTTCAGAATGGCTGGCTGCTGCTATCCTTACGAAAGTGATGTTTAGGTATAGTAAAAACAAATGTGCGCTATCCAATGAGACTGCTCACAGCGCCATCTGACGGAAAACTGCAGAGTTAGCATTCTTATCCCAAAAACGCAACGAGAGGGGGGGGGGGGTGAGTGAAATTCAAAGTTGCAGAGCGTTATCGATTTGGTACGGATGACACCTCATTGATATGGATGTGAAAAAAAAAACAGTTAAAACCTGCATTTAAATTTCGTTATTCCCTACTTAGCGAAGGTGACGAAAGATGATTGGAGTTGTTCCAAAGACCTTTGAACTAGGAATCGCAAACGATACTACAGTGCTACATTGTGGTGTCGCCTTTAGCCTGAATGATAATAAAGTGTAGGGAATCACGAAATTTAAATGCACGTTTTAACGGTTCTACTTTTTACATCCATGTCAATGAGGTGTCTTTTCGTACTAAATCGATAACACTCTACAACTTTGTAATTCATTTTCCCCCCTATCTCGTTGCGTTTTCGAGATACGAAAGCTAACTTCGTTGTTGTCCACCAGGTGACGCAGTGAGCGGTCTCATTCGGTAGCTCATATTCGATTCACTGCACCTTTCACCACGATTGTAAAGATAGTGTTACAAATTTTGTAAATAGTTGTTTTTCCTGCCTTGCACCATTGTCACTAGTTTTGGTTTTATCTGGCGACATGTTGCAAAAGTATCTGAAGCTATCACTTGTATACCGGCCCTGTAACGTTTTGTAGTTTTTACACTTGCCCTACATTTAATAAGCATGAAGACATTTTCGCGCTTCGTTGTATTATGGTGGGTTTTTCTTTTTATCACTAGAATTTTCTTGAATGGATTATTTAAGTTATGAATGAATCGGAACACTCCGGATTTTGCTAGAACGTTGTAGAAATTTCCTTCCGAGTATAAATAGCTGGCCTTGACCACAGTTAGTTCTTTTCAGATTTGATGTCTGGCAGACTCGTCTTTATTCGCTTGGGCGAATGGTTGTTTTGCTTTTGTAATTTCTTAATTACTGTTCACGTTAGATACGTGGTGCTGAATTACTGTTGAGAGTACAGTGTACTGTTTGTTACCTAAATGCTGGATGTTTAGCAATTGTTTCCTGCTCCTATTGTAAATAAGTGTACGTACTTGTAAATAAATGTATATAGTTACTTCCTCAAGATTGGAATCCTCATTAAGAAAGTTGAAGGTGCTACGGACTCGTTACAATAGCAACAGCTCTTCCGAAATTTAGAGGAAGGCATGGGACTTAAGTGGGTATACTGTATATTTTAATTGCCTTAACAAGTAGAGATACTAGTTAAATGAGATAAATTGTTTATTATATTCTGATATTAACAAAAACAGTATATAATTTAGCTTGCTCATTTTTTCACACGTTTCGCTGCCCATAAATTGCCCCTTTGCCACTTCTCTCATCAGGAACACCTGTGTTAAAATATACCAATTGAAAAGGAGAAACTTCTTTACACCACACGCTGGGGCATGAGCGGCAGTGTACCTTAGGGTGTCCCCCAAAAACCGAAAGTCGGAATTTTTTAAAGCATACACTCTTTTTATTTTTCCTTCTACATCAAAACAATAGCAAAAAAAAAGTTTCATGCAATTTGAACAACGGTAACCCGTGTCGTCTTGCGTCCGAAAGTGCAAACTAGCCCTTTTTCACTAGGCTAAATCGAAAAAAAACTTTTTTCAGAAATTCAAAATTTCATGTTGATAAAACGCTTCCTCTATATCCCCACATGTCCCACAAAATCATTTATACAAATTAAAAAGTATTTAGGTATCCCACATGCGGCTTAAAATTCATAATTTTCTTCAAAAAGTAGCTTTTTCTATATATTTTGTAAACAATGAAACATAATTTTAAGAAATTATCAAAAGTTTTTTCTCTCATTTTATATTTATTTCTCCCGGAAATTACTCAAAATTAAGGTTTTTTTTTTTTTTTTCAAGTTTTAAGTTAGACTTTTCCATTTTAAATACTACGTTTTTTTAAAATGTATTTGTCATTTAAAATAAATAAATAGTTAAAATAAATAAATAGAAAAGTAAATAAAAACATGACAACAATTTATTTACTATAATATTACAGTACAGTAAACATTACTACTTTCGTCTCGATGTTTGTTTATTGTAGTCAGGGTATATCTTACGGTGCTCTTAAACGCAACGTAACTAAAATTGTCTTTGCTCCTCATCAGCTGGCTGTTAGTAAACCATGAAAGTCCTGCATCATTTTTACCACTCTTTAAACTGTTTCATTTACTGCTCTAAGCACTGAGACCGTCTTTTTCCCTTCAAGGAATTAAATGTTATTCGCCCATAAAGAAGGACTCTCATTGAGAAAACTATCATCAATTTTGAGCCTAGTAAACAAAGACTGGCTTTTAACTGATATGAAATTATTATCAATTGTTTTTCTCTGCAAAATAATAAAATAACAGGCAACAAATGAGCGACGAAGTAACCAATTAAACAATTAGTTACTTCCTCCCTTCATTTTTTTTTATTCGGCTCAGTACACAAGTACTAGTTTACACTTTCAAGCACAAGTCGGCATAATTTGTAATTTTTGAAATTACAATAAACATTTTCGACAATCATATTGATATTAAACAAACATTTATTCAAATTTTTTAAAGAAATTAGGTCCCCAGCACGAGGCTTAAAATTTATATATTTCTTTAAATATTTGATTTTTTCTATTTATTTATTGCATCATTTATGAATTTTAAATTGCAGATACACTTAAGAAAATATCAAGTCCCAAAATCACTAAAGAACATACTTTCAAAACAGCATTTGCAGATGAATAATAAAAAAATGTAGTTAAATGAAAAATGATCAAATAAGCTTTGTGCTGAAATATAATTGAAGTTAAAAACCAACGTAAATAAAGCACAAATTATGTAGAAAGTACAGCATGTATACTGTGTACATGCTGTACTTTCTACCTAATTTGTGCTTTATTTACGTTGGTTTTTAACTTCAATTATAAAAAAAAGTGTATTTAAAATGGAAAAGTTTAACTTAAAACTTGAAAAAACCCGTAATTTTGAGTAATTTGCGAGAGAAATAAATATAAAATGAGAGAGAAAACTTCTATTTTGCTCTAATTATATACTTTATGCTTCATATTTTTCATCTTGATAATTTCTTAAAATTTATCTTTCATTGTTTACAAAATACATAGAAAAAAAAGCTATTTTTTGAAGAAAATTATGAATTTTAAGCCTCGCGTGGGGTACCTAAATATTTTTTAATTTGGATAAATGATTTTGTGGGACATGTGGGGATATAGGGAAAGCGTTTTATCAACATGAAATTTTGAATTTCCGGAAAAACTTTTTTTCGATTTGGTCTAGTAAAAAAGAGCTAATTCGCACTTTCGGAAGCAAGTCGGCACGGGTTACCGTTGCTCAAATTGCATGAAACTTTTTTTTTTTTTTTACAATTGTTTTGATGTAAAAGGAAAAAAAATAAGAGGGTATGCGTTAAAAATTCCGACTTTTTTTTTTTTTTTTTGAAACACCCTAATATAGAGCCAATTTTTAACATTTACCAAATCAGGATTTTTTTAAAATCTACATTTTATTTGATAAAGTTGTAGGTCTACAATTTCAGTTTTTCTTAAATCTATTAATGTGTTGAAAAAATTTAATCCATTTTCTATATATTGATGAAAATTATTAATAGTAGTCCAGTGTTATAAAACATCCTGAGAATTGACAAAAAGGAAATTGAAACTGAATTTTTATTTATTTTATATCAAACTAAATATGAAGACAGTCCCCATTCCTTGCGCATCCACTTTTGAGAAAAGATATTAAGTTTCGACTTCATTTGTTACTTCAAGAAAAAAGCTTAGTTTCAATTTAATTCTTTTTGCAGTAAACATTTCCAAAACTAATGGCATTATTTTTTTTTCGAATATAAATACTGAATGATAAGTAAGGAAGAATATCTGCGCTTGACTCTAACACAATTCAGCTTCAAAAATTTTAAATTAAGAATATTTAGATATCTGTTTCACACACAATATTACGATATAAAGTAAATAGAAGCTAATTTCTAGTTAAATTATTCTGTGATTTAATATTTGATCACATCAGTTGGTTTTATTATAACTATCAACTTAACTGTAGGAGATGTTTTTTTATATATATATATATTCCAAAAAATGCTTCATATCGCTCATTTGCAATTTAAAAAAATTTGGTATGGACCCCACACTACTTCATTTTACGTGTAAATTTCTTAGTAGTTGCCTCAAGTGTAAAAAAAAGTGCTTGGAGGGAACAAGGTAACAATTCAAATATTTACTCCCCTAATCTGCGACGAAACAATGCAAAAAATATTTTACAATGGTTAATTTTCTAAATATTGCTGATTTTAATATCATTCAGTGATTTTTTCGCAAAATATCGCCAATAGCGCCAAGTTGAACCCAAATTCAAAAAATAATTTTTTCGCCAAATTTGTCGCCAACTTGGCGATATGTCGCCAAGTTGGCGTCAAACACTTGGCGACCAAAAGCTTGGCGACATATCACCAAGTAGTCGCGCCAATTCATATCACTTGAGTCTGCATTGAAATTAACACTGATTTACCCCAAAAAAGGGGTAAAACACCCCCTTGGGAACATTCGAATGCAACCACAAGCGGAGGTGCACAACTAGACCATCCTCAGAGCCTACATACCAAACTAGAAGCTTCTACGGCACATGGTTTTTGAGTTATGCGAGGCACATACATACATACGCACATACGTACATACAGACGTCACGAGAAAACTCGTCGTAATTAACTCGTGGGTGATTGAAAAGGATTTTTCGCCTGCTTATATGTTGGTAGGTACATATACACGTGCTGACGGGCAGGGCCTGATTACCCAAAAGGCTCGGGAAGCTTGAGCTTCCCCTTAGAATTTTCAGAGGGCCCAAAAATGGCTGAATAACTGCTTAAAAATTCCAGTTCCTGCTTTTAAATTAAGCCTTAAAGAGAGCTAGTTTGAATAAATAAAATTTTCATAGTGTTACAATGTACTTTTGTTGTAATTTTGGGAAGTGATAAATCTAATTCAACAACAAACCACCCTCAGTTGCTGATGTACAAATGTCTATGCATTTGGAAAGGAAAGGGGGGGGGAGAGTAAGAGGAGAGAAACGCAACTTTATAAGCTGAACTTTGCAGGGCCGTTTTTAAAAAAGTTTGACAAGGCAAACGTAGAGGGCCCTGAAATGAGGTTGAGCTTCCCCTAACTTCAGGGGTTAATCAGGCCCTGCTGATCTTTTCGAAAAAACTACTGAACATTCATTCGGGGGTGAGCAAAATCAAAATTTAGACTCAAATTTGAGTGAATGTTTTTTTTTTTTTTTTTTCGCGATCACAATACTTCCTCTACTACGTAAAAGGAAGTAAAAAGAACTGTCTGGTTTTCTGGGACTACCAGTTTAAAGCAAAAATAAAAACTTTAACTACTGAAATTAATTTAAAAATGAGACAGAACGCTAAAAAGGTTGTATAAAATAGGAGTATGAAAACATCTGGAGAATCGTATCATATTGTATGCATTTATTAATGCATTCAATGTTAAAATCAATATGTGCACAAGCCAAAGTTTCGGTCATTAGTTATCCTAAGGCCCCTGTATATACGAGCCGGCGCATCAAGATTGAGTTTCACCACTTTGGATCCAGCTCGTGTTTGTGTGTTAGAGTGGTTGTCTTTTCTGGCTAGTAATCGCGTTTTGGTAATTTTTCACTGTGAGCAATTATTAGCGGCACGTGGATTTGGCAAAGCTTAGCAATGTGCCAAAACCTTTTTCTGATAAACCTACTCCGCAACAATGAAAATTTGAAAGTAAAAGTTAAGGAATTGGATCCAAAGTGGTGAAACTTAATCTTGATGCGTCGGCCTAAGCTTCAGTAATCGACGCTACGACTAAACTTCGCTTTGCAACATCTCTAACTACAATGTTGATATAAAAATATTTTTGAAAAAAAAAATTGAACCGACTTCGGAACTTCACTCAGCAAATGCTCTAAAAAGTAAAAAATAACTTTATTCTTTGAACACCATCGATACTACATTTAAACATAAGTTTTGAAGTCGGCGCAAAAAAGCTAAAGAGAATCATTCGAAACTATAAATATTAATTTAAATGAATCCAGGTTCTTTATTCGCATTCGCATTCATTGAAAAATACATATTTATGCAATGGTACAAATATTCAGCTCTCAATTTTCAATGATTTCTCTGAAAATGTTGGCAAAATATAGTAAACATCATTTTACCTATAGTTTTTGCGCCGACTTCAAAACTCATGTTTAAATGTAGTATCGATGGTGTTCAAAGAATAAAGTTATTTTTTACTTTTTAGAGCATTTGCTGAGTGAAGTTCCGAAGTCGGTTCAATTTTTTTCTTCAAAAATATTTTTATTTTATTCTTTTTAGTGTAAATGTACATATGAAATAAGGTAATGTTTCCATTGCAAAACTTCACCTAATTTTCTTAAGTAAATGCTTCATAAAATAAACTATGTAAGGAAAAAAAAGGAAAGAAAGTATCAACGCGTCTAAAATTTGAACGATTGACACTAAAAAATAATCCTCGTTATTCTCCGGTATTTATTTGTGTACTAGCTGCCAGGGCAGCTAGATTAGATTCCTGCGGCATGTTGATGCATAACGTCCTCCCTCTCTAACTTTTACATCATTCTGAAGTTATATTATTTGATAGAATTTAATGTTCATTCGATTTCAAGACATACCACGCACGTGGCCCGGCGTTGCACGGGCACTTCGTGCCTTTAAAGTAGTGAGGAAATTTTCAAGAAACTACTCCTCGCCAAGGCGGCTCGCTAACAGGCGCTTCACGCCTTTACTTTTTTCCTATATAAAAAATCATTCGAATTATTGAGATGCTACGCGTCTTCAAGATGGTGAGGAGAGTTTCAATAAGTTCAGCTCGCTCAAAGAAAAAAAGCAGACATAGACACTCAGTTTTTAATATAAGTAGATGGCTTTTCAACAAATGAATGTTTCAAAATATTACAAGTAGCTAGCGATAAAAATTCTACGTAAGTGGCCCGCTTATGAGTTTCGTGTTTGATTTAGTTAAGCCTTCATTCAAAATTCTCATTATCATTGTTATTACTGTTTCATAGCAACGACGGTTTGCAAGAATGGATTTCATATTTAATCATTTATTAGGCTTAATCGCTTTAAACTTGACTACTTATTAATTGATATCTTCGTTAATTAAAATCGTATAATTATATAGATTGAAACTAATGCAGCCTGAAAAATTACCTATCTATCGGTACCTGGTTCGACTTTCAGTTCATTGGCGTTCGGGAGAAAGAAGCGTGCGTAGAAAGATAGTTAGAAAGATAGTTAGAAAGAAAGAAAGATACTCAGTTTTTAATATAAGTAGACTAGTTTAATTAAAGGCTATATTAACGGCTTTTCAATTAATTTATATTTCAAAACAACACTAAATTCTCGCAGTTCATAAAATTTCACGACGTATTACATACGTGGCCCGCTAATGAGTGTCATGTTTGCTTCAGTTAGGCCTTCATTCAAAATTTTCATGATAATTATAAAAACTGTTTCATATCAATCACGTTCTGTAACAATGGCTTTCATATTTAATCATTTGGGACAAATCGCTTTAAATTTGAGCAAAAATTTGGAGATTTTCCTCACTTTCTTCAGAATTCCTTTATCAAACCTTATGTAAATTAAGACTAATAAAACCTGAAGTATTACGAATCAATCAGTACCTGGTACGACTTTCATTTCGTTGGAGTTCAGGAGAAAAAAGCAGGACATAGAAAGATACTCGGTTTAAAATTTTCAAAAAGACCACAGAAAGGAATTTCATTATGCAATCCAGAGAAGCCTGGCGATCAAAATGGTCATTATTACGATTACTGTGATCCCAATTTCTTTTTCGAAAGATTTCTGCAGGTTCCCGTTATCGAACCCGGATCACGAGAGGATGGGACCAATCGGAAAAAAAGACCTTTCTAACAAAACAAGAATTTTTGAAATCGGTCCAGGCGTCTTCGAGTAATCTTGAAACATACCGAAAAAAAAAAATTTCTCCGACGAATTGTATAACCTCCTCCCTTGTTGAAGTCGGTTAAAAATACAAATAGCAGCTCATTTCTAGTTTTACAATTTTTGATCATGTCTTAGTTTTATTATAAACAACAACTTAACTGTAGAACATGCTTTTTATATTCCAAATAATGCTCATTCTAATAATTTCAGTAAAAATTTTAGAAATATCTTCTTTCCTTGTACTATCAGTACAAAACTAAATACTTTAATTAGTGAAATTAATTTAAAATCGAATCATTACGTTAAAACTGTTGTGTAACACTAAGAATATTGAAGCATATGGAGCATAGTATATTACATGCATTTATTACACGTTCTATGTTAAAATTTCAATATGTGCAACAAGCTTCGGTTAAGTATAGCTTCGGTTTCGGCGCTTCGGTCAGACCCCGCTACGCGCCATCTCTAGTAAAAATAAAGTGTATTTGAGCACCCTCTTCCATTACGAGTATAATGCTTAAATTTTAAGCCAGTGATCATATGCATATAAAAAATATAGGGGGGGGGGAGCTTGGTCTTTAGCAAAAAAAAAAATGTTTTTTAACCACCCAAATGAGCAAATCTAAAATCTAAGCAGTTTTAAAATTGCAGAAACAAATAAAAGTCGCGTTTGATTCACTATTTTTCATTAAAAAAGTATGTACTTACCTAGCTAGTATTTTAGGTATTATGCTTACGAGATAAAAATGCAAAATCATTATCATCATATTTCCCTTATCTTAAATTATTCGTGCGGTCCTTTAGCTGATTAGATAGCATTGTAAATGTCGTTCTGATTTTTACGATATGACAAGAGTTTTGTCCAAATAAAGTTTTTTTAACAATTGAAATGAGTTTCGCACACAAAAATACTATCTCCATTATCTTATTAAAGAAACAAATTTGACAGGTTCGATATATGAGCTAATATTTAGAAAAGTGCCAATTTGAGTCCCAAGTGAATTTTTACTAGTACTTCAATAACTAGCTAAAAAAATAATTTTCCCCAGAAAGAAGACAAGGTTTTGCTTTCATTTCATCTAATAACATCAGAAAAAAAAATTCTTCAGAAAATATTGTTTTTATACATCAAAAATCAGATCGGTAACGTGTCCCAAGTAGCAAAGCTTAGCATGCAAACAGGTCATGCGCACTTTCTAACTTCCCAAAAAAAAAACGCACTTGCACAAAAAAACGATTTTATTTTTACCCCTTTGTTAATATTTTACTTCATTTTTGTTTTACTCGATTCCTGATTTTCTAGCCGATGCGAAATAAGTGTGTCCCTAGTTCCGCCGTCAATAGCGGTAACAATAACTTCCGATCTATGTTTAAGCTCCCAAAATCATTTCCTGCACCTGTACCACGTGATACTGAGTACTTGGTGGGATGTTTTATCACATCATAATTAAAAATTTGCATTTCTGCATCTAAAACTGTAGGTAAGATTTTTTAAAGTGATTTTATAAAATGTGTGTCATATAAGTCATCAGATCGGTAACACGCGCTAAAATGCGCAGTTTTTATTATTTTAAAAATTATTTATAAGTATCTCCATATATTATTTCTCTAAGCCGAATCCTATACCCGGTCGAAACTCGCTCATTTCTTTATCGAATTGCAAGAAAATTTATGATTTTGAAGCTTATCCCGCGGGCTAATGACGAAAATTAGACCCACCCTCTAAAAAGTGTCGGTTCGTTTTTTATTCGAACTTCAATTTTTGGGCACAAAATTGACTCTATCTAGCGAAATAATTGTCGTATCGTCTCCATTTTGATTTCATTCGAAAGATTAAAAAAAATGCGTTCTTTAGAACGTTTCTCCGCTAGCGCCGCGTAACGAGAATCTCGAAAATCTACGTTTAAGCGACTTATAAGCGATTGAAGTTTGAAAAAGTTAAATTTTTTGCTCAACTGTTAAAATCGTTACATTGTTGTTCAAATCAATTTTAAATGCGACATTTCAAGCCAAGGCTTAGCTCGGTAAACTTTAATTGTAACTTTTATTGTTTCAAAATACTATGGTAGTTTTGCGATAACGTTAGTATTTAGTTTAGTAGTAGCCTTGGGTATTTGATTTTAATATAGGGTATCACTTTTGTAGTAGTTGTAAAAGTGAACGTGTCTTTGATCTTTTTGAAAAGTTGTCAGAACGACGGCAGTAGATGGCGATGTTGTGCAAATGAAGCCAATAAAAATTGTCGTATTAAATTTTAAGTTTAGAGTTTTTTTTTTGCGGAATTCCGCACGAGTCACCTAGTAGTCCTTTATTACAAGTGAAAAAACCACGTATTTGATTTTGGTTTAGCGCGATCGACTCGGAAATAAAATAAAAAAAAAAAAACTTTGTCAGTTTATCAGATCGGTAACAGTCAGACCGATAACATTGAAAAACAGCGAATATGTTACCGAACTAACTCACACGTTTCAGAATTATTAAAAAGCAAAAATCGTAGGTTTTAGCCAATATATATTGATTTTTTTGTTCTAAAAAATGAAAAGCAATTAGTTTTAGTACAATTGCTTCATTAGTGGTTTGTATGACATGACAATAGAAATTAGTAAAATAAGAAAAATTGACTCTGCAGAAATTAAGTTAATTAATTATTATTATTTTATTTATTTATTTATTTTTTATTTTTTAATTATTTATTTATTTATTTATTTATTTATTTATTTATTTTTTTTTTTGTGCTTCAATTTCTCATAACTTCGCTAAATAACTAGATAATAACTAGCATGCTAAATTTGAATTTCTGATCAAGAAATTAAATTTCCTGCAACTAATTAAAGAAAAGCAAGCGGCAGAGTTGTGTGTTGAAAAAGTTGAAGTTGTGTGTTGTTTCAAAACAAAACAAATGTTTTATGAGCTTGGATTTGGTAATCTTATAATTTATTTTGTCTAAAACCCTTATCGCTCTTTTTTATTTCCAAGAAATGCTTTTTTATAATAAAATTTGATTTTTTAGCTAATATATATATTTTAATATAATTATCTTAATTCTATGTTAAAAATGCAAGGAAATCATATCATTTTTAGAGACGTTAACGTTAACGAAGACTGAAAGCATAAACTCAAATATGTAGCTCATATTAACATCAGATCTGTAACACTCATCAGATCTGTAACGGCTTAAAAGTGAGTAATCTAAGGTGGGGGTAAATAACTTCCTTGACCTCCCCCCTTTTATTGTCTGGCATTTAGACCCAATTTAGACTTAGAATCCAATATTAATTTTTTTCTGCAAAAAAATTTTTTTATCAGAAAACTCCAACTTCAAATTGGCACTTTTCTATATATTGGCTCATATTTAATTTGTACATAACTATAAAGGATGCACAGATTAATTTGACACTTTGCCGATTACTTTAATCTTCCTGTCTTTTCCGATTAATCGGCGGATTTTATGTATATATCTTTTAATATTATTTTTTAAAGCATACCTTCGCCAAGAAACTATGATAAATAAATATTAAAATAATTTTAGAAAAAAAATTGAACCAACTTCAGTTGAAAATTGCTAAAAAACGGAAAATAATTTTATTCCTTGAACACCATCGCCACTACTTTCAAATAAAGGTTTCGAAGTCGGCGCTGTGGATCCAAGTTCTTCAAAAGCATTCGCATGCATTGCATTGATAACCCCGTAGCAGTGGTTGGAAAAACTACATATTTTTCGTAGCGAACTACAACTACTTTCTTATAAATGTAGTTAACTACAGCTACAACTACTTTTTTTTTAATGTAGCGAGCTACACTACTTTTGAAATGTAGTTGCTACTTCGCTACTTTTTAAAAAATAAATAAATAACAAGAAAACACCGTTTGAGGATTGACCGAAAAAATTCGAAAAGTGGTTTATATTAAAAAATTACCTTATTCCAATGTGAAATAGAAATAGGAATTGTCTTTGAATTTATTTGTTACTTTTCCATTTTTTCCTTTTTTTTGTAAAAATTTGTCCTTTTTAGATTTTTTTTACAATTTATACGAATATTCGCCACAAGAAAAACCTTGTTTTTTTTTTTCCCTTCGTTCTCTTTTTTTTTTTCATTTATTTCTTTTTTTTATTTAAAAGTAGGGGAGAGTGGTAATGAAGGGGCCATGGTGATGAATGGGCCACTAACAAAATATGAAAAAGTATTTGCATGATTTTTTTTTTGATGCCACCAATAGATGTAGCTATTTGTTCTACTAAACTCATCCAATTTTCATTCGTTTGTGCTGAGTCGTTTTCAATCTAGAGTGACATAGTCAAGAATCTGACTGAAAAGTAAGTTTTTCCCTTTTTAACCGACTTCAACAAAGGAGGAGGTTATACAATTCGTCGGAGAAATTTTTTTTTTTCGGTATGTTTCAAGATTACTCGAAGACGCCTGGACCGATTTCAAAAATTCTTTTTTTGTTAGAAAAATCTTTCTTTCCGATTGGTCCCATCCTCTCGTGGTCCGGGTTCGATAACGGGAACCTGCAGAAATCTTTCGAAAAAGAAATTGGGATCACAGTAATCGTAATAATGACCATTTTGAACGCCAGGCTTCTCTGGATTGCATAACGAAACTCCTTTCTATGGTCTTTTTGAAAATTTTAAACCGAGTATCTTTCTATGTCCTGCTTTTTCTCCTGAACTCCAACGAACTGAAAGTCGTACCAGGTACTGATTTATTCGTAATATTTCAGGTTTTGTTAGTCTTAATTTACATAAGGTTTGGTAAAGGAATTCTGAAGAAAATGAGGAAAATCTCCAAATTTTTGCTCAAATTTAAAGCGATTTGTCCTAAATGATTAAATATGAAATCCATTGTTACAGAACGTGATTAATATGAAACAGTTATTATAATGATCATGAAAATTGTGAATGAAGGCTTAACTGAATCCAACATAAAACTCATTAGCGGGCCACCTATGTAATACGTCGTGAAATTTTATGAACTGCGAGAATCTAGTGTTGTTTTGAAACATAAATTAGTTGAAAAGCCGTTAATATTTAGCCTTTAATTAAACTAGTACACAAATAAATACCAGAGAATAACAAGGATTATTTTTTAGTGTCAATCGTTTAAAATTTTAGACGCGTTGATACTTTCTTTTTTTTTCTTACATAGTTTATTTTATGAAGCATTTACTTAAGAAAATTAGGTGAAGTTTTGCAATGGAAACATTACCTTATTTCATATGTACATTTACACTAAAAAGATTAAAATAAAAATATTTTTGAAAAAAAATTGAACCGACTTCGGAACTTCACTCAGAAAATGCTCTAAAAAGTAAAAAATAATTTTATTCTTTGAACTCCATCGATGCTACATTTAAACATAAGTTTTGAAGTCGGCGCAAAAACTATAGGTAAAATGATGTTTACTATATTTTGCCAACATTTTCAGAGAAATCATTTAAAATTGAGAGCTGAATATTTGTATATGTATTTTTCAATGAATGCGAATAAAGAACCTGGATTCATTTAAATTTATATTTATAGTTTCGAATGATTCTATTTGGCTTTTTTTGCGCCGACTTCAAAACTTATGTTTAAATGTAGCATCGATGGAGTTCAAAGAATAAAATTATTTTTTACTTTTTAGAGCATTTTCTGAGTGAAGTTCCGAATTTTTTTTTCAAAAATATTTTTTTAGTAAAACATTTCCTAGCTAAAACGTACCAAGTATTTCATTGCATACATATGTATAAGCTAGTCTTTCCATATCTATAAACTAATCTTAAGATGTACTTTGATGTTATTTAAATTCAATGTACTCAAAAAACCTAAATGTATTCCAAAAGTATAGGTGGGGCTGAATGGGCCACTATGTCATGGTAATGAATGGGCCACCTAAATATTGTTTTTCTTCCTTTTCTTTGAATTTTCGCATTAATATGAAACACAACTGACTGTCATAGATAAAGATTACTGTCGTTAAAATATGTTTGTAGTAACTTCTAAATATAATTTGCAGATCTATATTATATTCCTATAGTACAATAGACCTCTGGTCGCAGTGCGTGGCTTGAAAAAGCCCCCCTCTTTCCTTCATATTATATTCCTCACAGTACAATTTCATTTTCTTTCTTGGTAACTTAAGTTAGATATTTCTTGTTCCCGATGTCTAGTAAATTAAAAAAAAAAATTGAATTTTGACAAGTTTGAAAATGAAGATGAAGTTTTTGAAAGTGATTTTTAATATTATTTTTGAAATATATAAATTTTGTTAAATCATAGTGTGTATTATCTGTTATTTTTTTTAAATATATATTTGATGTTATTTATTTCTTACAATCTCATTATTTAGTCATTTTTCTGCTACAATTGGTATGCATCAGTTTTATTTTAATTGCATCAGTTTTGATGTTTATATAATTTTAAATCAGTATGATTTTGTATCATCATGTCAAGTGCCACATTTATTTTGTCATATTCAGCAAATAAAAGATTAAATCCACATGTTTTCATTGAATTCATTTAGTGGCCCATTCATTACCTTTGATGGCCCATTCAACCCCATAGGTGGGGTTGAATGGGCCAAATTTCAAAATTTTTATTTTCTATTATAATTTATTATAGACTGGTGCTAATCCAACTTTTATGACTTTTTTAGATAGCCAGATAAGTAAAGTAACTAAAACACCAATTTAGAGTTAAAACAAAGTGTTAGAAAAAATTACAAAAATTCAAAACCAAAAAGTGGCCCATTCATTACCACTCTCCCCTAGTTTTCAGAAATCGTTACTTACTACCTTTTTTTTTGTATCGCGCTACTCACTACTCTACTTTTTTAAAAAAGTAGTGCGCTACACTACAAACTACTAAAAAATGTAGCTACTACAGTAGTTTCGCTACTTGTAGCGCGCTACTTCCGACCACTGCCATATAGTAGCGCAAAGATACAAATGTTCTGTTATTAACTTTCAATGATTTTTTGAAAAAAATGTTAGCAAAATATGGTTGAACGTCGTGTTACCTATCATTTTACGGAGTTAAAGTTTTGTAGCTTAAAAGATACTTGTTTCGGCGTTACAAGGAACGCCCTTTTCAATGCAAAATTGTGAACTTACGGATGTCCATAGCTCACATTTTTGCGTTGAAAAAGGCGTTCCTTGTAAAGTCGAAACTCGTGTCTGTAGTATTCCTGCGCATTTGCGCTTTTCAACGTTGTTTTATCTGCGAAACTGGCCCCTCATTTTGGGGGCAGTGCAAAGGGGGACAGCATCTCAAGGGGGCCAAGCTATGAGTCAATATTTAGAAAAGTGCCAATTTGAAGTTGGAGTTTTCTGAAAAAAAAATTTTTTTGTAGAAAAAAACTAATATTGGATTTTAAGTCTAAATTGGGTCTAAATGCAAGAAAATAAAAGGGGGGAGGTCAAGGAAGTTATTTACCCCCTCCTTAGATTACTCACTTTTAAGCCGTTACAGATCTGATGAATGTTACAGATCTGATGTTAATATGAGCTACATATTTGAGTTTATGCTTTCAGTCTTCGTTAACATCTCTAAATATGATATCATTTCCTTGCATTTTTAACATAGACGTGAGATAATTATATTAAAAAATATATATTAGGCTAAAAAATCAAATTTCATTATAAAAAAGCTTTTCTTGGAAATAAAAATGAGTGATAAGGTTTTTATATAAAATAAATTATGAGATTACCAAATCCAAGCTAATAAAACATTTGTTTTGTTTTGAAACAACACACAACTTCAACTTTTTGAACCACAACTCTGCTGCTTGCTTTTCTTTAATTAGTTGCAGGAAATTTAATTTCTTGATCAGAAATTCAAATTTAGCATGCTAGTTATTATCTAGTTATTTAGCGAAGTTATGAGAAATTGAAGCACCAAAAAAATAAATAAATAAAATAATAATTAAGTAACTTAATTTCTGCAGTGTCAATTTTTCTTATTTTACTAACTTCTATTGTTAGGTCATACAAACCACAAATGAAGCAATTGTACTAAAACTCATTGCTTTTCATTTTTTAAGAACAAAAATTATTCAACATATATGGCTAAAACCTATGATTTTTGCTTTTTATAATTCTGAAACGTGTGAGTTAGTTCTGTAACATACTCGCTGTTTTTCAATGTTACCGCTCTGACTTACCGATCTGACAAACTGACAAAGTTTTTTTTTTTATTTCCGAGTCGATTGCACTAAACCAAAATCAAACACGTGGTTTTTTCACTTGTAATAAAGGACTATACTTATACATAAAATATTTTTTAAAATAATAAAAAATGCGCATTTTAGAGCGTGTTACCGATCTGATGACTCAAATGACACACATTTTATAAAATCACTTTAAAAAATCTTACCTACAATTTTAGATGCAGAAATGCAAATTTTTAATTACGATTCGATAAAACATCCCACCAGGTACTCAGTATCACGTGGTATAGGTGCAGGAAAGGATTTTGGGAGCCTAAACATAGATCGGAAGTTGTTGTTACCACTCTGACGGCGGAACTTGGGACACGCTTATTTCGCATCGGCTAGAAAATCAGGAATCGATTAAAACAAAAATGAAGTAAAATATTAACAAAGGGGTAAAAATAAAATCGTTTTTTTGTGCAAGTGCGTTTTTTTTTTGGGAAGTTAGAAAGTGCGCATGACCTGTTTGCATGCTAAGCTTTGCTACTTGGGACACGTTACCGATCTGATTTTTGATGTATAAAAACAATATTTTCTGAAGAATTTTTTTTTCTGATGTTATTAGATGAAATGAAAGCAAAACTTATCTTCTTTCTGGGGAAAATTATTTTTTTAACTAGTTATTGAAATACTAGTGAAAATTCACTTGGGACTCAAATTGGCACTTTTCTAAATATTAGCTCCTATCTCAAAGCCAGGGGATGGGCTCCCCCTTGCTTTGAGAAGTCAATGTATTTACACATAAGTGGGAGTGGTTTTGTTGGTTTCCGATGAAATTGCATTGCCCTCTGGAAAAACTTGAAATGACGGACCTGATGCTTAATCAAGAATCACGGGACGCGGGAGCGTCCCGCCCCGCCAAGAAAACCAAATACAAGCCGCCAAGAAATTTCCGTCGCCAATAAAAATGTAAAAGAGCGACTAGGACTGTTTACGTGAGTAACCAAACCGGGGTTTTCACCCCTCTGTATCTCAGCCCCATAAAGATCCTTAGAGTTCATTTTTGGTATACTCAATCTCCAGCGGCCCCTGACGGCACATACTAAAGCAAAACATCCAGGACCCTCAGGGAGAGGGGTGATATATGTTATAAAATCGCTATTTTTCGCACTTTTTAAAAATTGTTTGACAGGGGTCCAGACTAAACGGTCACTCGGATTGAGCTCTGCTTTTGCACCCACATTTATTTTGTCCCAAAGCTCGGCATAGGGGGTTTTTCGACCCCCCACCCCCTCCCCCCTCGTTTTTATTTTCCGTATCTTTTCTCCCCGGGGGTCTTTAGTGTTGATTTTTGGTATGAATATTCTCGATGAGACATTGAGGACATTTTCCCAAAATTTACCCCCCGGGGTCATCGCACCCCGGAGTTATCTCCATATATTATTTCTCTAAGCCGAATCCTATACCCGGTCGAAACTCGCTCATTTCTTTATCGAATTGCAAGAAAATTTATGATTTTGAAGCTTATCCGGCGGGCTATTGACGAAAATTAGACCCACCCTCAAAAAAGTGTCGGTTCGTTTTTTATTCGAACTTCAATTTTTGGGCACAAAATTGACTCTATCTAGCGAAATAATTGTCGTATCGTCTCCATTTTGATTTCATTCGAAAGATTAAAAAAAATGCGTTCTTTAGAACGTTTCTCCGCTAGCGCAACGTAACGAGAATCTCGAAAATCCACGTTTAAGCGACTTATAAGCGATTGAAGTTTGAAAAAGTTAAATTTTTTGCTCAACTGTCAAATTCGTTTCATTGTTGTTCAAATCAATTTTAAATGCGACATTTCAAGCCAAGGCTTATCTCGGTAAACCTTAATTGTAACTTTTATTGTTTCAAAATACTATGGTAGTTTTGCGATAACATTAGTATTTAGTTTAGTAGTAGCCTTGGGTATTTGATTTTAATATAGGGTATCACTTTTGTAGTAGTTGTAAAAGTGAACGTATCTTTGATCTCTTTGAAAAGTTGTCAGAACGACGGCAGTAGATGGCGATGTTGTGCAAATGAAGCCAATAAAAATTGTCGTATTAAATTTTAAGTTTAAGAGTTTTTTTTTTTTATTTTTTTGCGGAATTCCGCACGGGTCACCTAGTTAATGCTTAAAATTGGTCCGATTTCTATCTACTAGCTCTGTTCAACATCTGAGCATTTATGTTTTCATTGTTGGGCCACGAGGAAAGAAAACTCAATGATTTATAATTTCATCTGTTGCCAGTTTCTATTTGTTAACAAATAAAATATTTGTAATTGATTTTATTGCATAAGGCTTTTAAAAGGGATCTTCAATTTAGTTCATTTTAATATGAGATCGGCAGTAAGGGTTGGGTTTTTTTTTTAAACTTTTAATTTAATCGTAGTATTGTTAGCAACTAGCTTTGTTTTGCGTCGGTTCGGGTGGTACATTGTGATTGATTTCAAATTTATCCTAGACTGAAGAAGATCCTTGAACTTTTGCACCAAATGCATGCTGCCAAGAAAACCACAGATGTCGGACCGCCAAGAAAAATGTTGAAGGGAAAAAAAACATGCAAAATAAATTTTGAAAAGAAAAAAAAACAGGCAAAGAAATAATATTAATGCAAAAATATGTGATATCTCCCCAAAAACAACAGTGTTGTAAAAAAATCCCCCGCCAAGAAAACCTTAAATACTCAGCCTTAAAAAGTTATGATATCGAGTTTTCCCGCCAAGTTTGTGCCAAACTACAATTAACCTGTATGTATAGTTCTTTTAAATTGTTTTCAGTCCTGCCAGGCGGGAAGTTTTTACTCATTAAGCAACCACCTCACAAGACAAAGCTTCCCGCCTGGCAAAACTGAAAACAATTTAAAAGAACTATACATACAGGTTAATTGTAGTTTGGCACAAACTTGGCGGGAAAACTCGATATCATAACTTTTTAAGGCTGAGTATTTAAGGTTTTCTTGGCGGAGGATTTTTTTACAACACTGTTGTTTTTGGGGAGATATTACTTATTGAACTCACTTC
>JAXGGA010015816.1:0-15000 GCA_038373865.1 Uloborus plumipes
AACGTCAATAAATAATCGGATAAATAAAGGAGCCTTTTTAGTATTTTTGTGGTGTATAATTCATTTATAGCTTAGCATGCGCAACGGAGGGATAGTTAGGTTAAAAAAAATCTGTTTAAGAAAAGTAATGTCTGTGTTTCATTTTATGATTGTTTAAGATAATTGCACAATAAAACAATTTCACCAAATAATTTATACATCAATACGTCTGTTTTCCTGTCGCATTTGATTCTACGTAAATCATACATTTATTGTAAGATGATATCGTAAAATCTGTCTTAACATGGCAAACTATAAAAAATGAATGTTGTTTTAATGAATATTCTTTACAGTATAGTATAACTAATTTTATGATAATGAACTCAAAATTGCTAATTTTACAGCAATAAACTGTCAAATTGCTCATTTTACAGTTCGAAACTGAAATTTTTAATTTTACACTAATAAACTGTAAAAATTGCTATTTTAACAGTTTACTATCGTGCATTTTACAGTTTTAAGCTGGAACCTCAGCTGCCTGTGTTACACTCTTGTTTTTACCGTATAATACAGCTAAATTTTACGGCAATAAATTGTAAAATTTCGAACTTTGCAGTACGAAACTAAAATTGCTAGTTTTACAGTTTATTACTGTGCATTTTGCAGTTTTGAATTGAAAGCTTGGCTGCTAGTATTAAACTGTTTGTGAAAAAATGTTTGTGGCTGGAGTGCGTGTAGGCGACCCCATAGTACCTACAAACTTGAAACTTGGTACAAAATTAGTTCTGACCCTCTAGATTTGCACCTCGGAGCCATTTTTCTTAATTTTGAATTAGTTTTTATAAATAAATTTTTCAAGCATAAATGTCCCATACTTCACCAAATTAGAGGGGGAAAAAACCTTCCACCCCCTAATGTTATATATTGTTGGGAACAGATTTTTTTTTTTTTTTTTTTTTGAGATAGAAGTTATTCTAATTAGCCATTTTTCAAGGCTCACCTCGAGCAAAATTATATTATATTCAACCTAACTGCTTCAAAACTTTTACAACAAGGTCGTGTTCGACTAACAAAACCGGTGACTCTTCGCTTTGTTTATTGCTCGTGTTAATTCAACAAAATATAAACGATTGCTTTTATCGCATATTTTCTTTTTTTTTTTTAAAACATTTAAGACAAGTTGTCATTATTCGTACGGTATTTTATTTTGTTTACGTGATTTCATATGAATTCCATTGCGTGTTTGATTTATTTTTTTTTCTGCGAAGGAAAGGAATGTTTAATTTGGGCTATGTATTTTACTATGTTTTTGAATTATGTACATATTTTATTCATTTTTATATCAAGAAGGGGGGGGGCGGGTGTCTCTTTTATTTATTTTTCGAATTATTTTAAATTATACAGGAAAGGTTACTGCCCAGGTAGCACAAAAAACGTTTTTAATCCGTTGTCACAACGTTAATAACCATTTTACAACCTTTAAAAAACGAAGTGTGCTACTTGGGTGTGCTTTTAAGGGGTATGTAAGCATTTCAGTTAAAGAAAATGATTATTAAATACGCTTTTATTAGTTTCACTTGTGGGTTTGTTTGTTTATCAGTATGTATGTAACTCTGAATAAAAGATAAATTTCACGTTATTTACAAATGTAAAAGTAATGCATTCAATACTATTATTAATACTGAAGGCTAAACTGTATTACATGCTAATGTATTATAAGTGTTTCAGTTGGTAGTATGTAACTCTGAATAAAAGATAAAATTCACGTTCTTTACAAATATAAAGTAATATATTTAATTCTATTATTAACGCTAAAGGCTAAACTATGTTTCATTTTGATGTATTTAAAGGTCATGTTAGTTTGATTAAGTTTAAAAGGGATTTTTTTAGTTTTTTAAAACTATATTTCTGATTATTTTATATCAAAATGGGGAGGGGGGGGGTATTTTCTTTTTCAGCGTGGATGCCGTATTCGGTGGCATATAAGCGATTTGATTCTATCCCACCAGAAGCATGTTGGTGATCGAGCCGCCGAAGCGGTGAGGTAATCGCCGCAGGCGACGAACGAGGATTGGTGAGCAAAGCGAGCAAGGGATGGATCCCCCTAGTATATATATGTATATATATATATATATATATAAATTAAAAAAAAACAGCAGTTCATTTTTTGCAGTGCATGGTGATTTCAAGAAAGATCGTGTGTCTGCAAAACTGGCTCCTACATACCGTAGACTCACCAAACATTTGTGTTTGTTAGAATCTTTGATTAACGTAATTGTTTCTAGAGGAGACCAAACGGTAGCGAAATTTTATGGCACAACGAGTTTCGTATTTTAGTGCGGAATCTCTCATCTCCATTTCAGTAGGGTAAATAAAAGTTTTTTAAACAAGCACCCCTCCCCAAACTTTTTTGGGGGTAGTACATCACCCCTGTGTTGCATTTCCCAAGCAGGGACCCTTTTTTGAAATGTGTTAATTCAATGCAGATCAGTGATTTGATTGCACTTGGCGACTTATCGCCAAGGTTTTGGTCAGCAAGTGTTGGCTCCAACTTGGCGACATATCGTCAAGTTGTCGACAAATTTGACGAAAAAAAATATGTTTTCAATTTAGTGCTATTGGCGATATTTTGCGAAAAATCCACTGAATGATGTTAAAATCGGCGATATTTAGAAATTAAATCATTGTAAAACATTTTTTTGCATTGTTTCGTGTTAAACTAGGGGTGTAAATGTTTGAATTGTTATCTTGCTCACTCCACGTACTATTTTGACACTTAAGGCAGGTAGATGCCTTATGTGTTTTCAACTAAGAAATTTAGACGTAAAAGGAAGTTGTGCGTGGTCCATATCAGATATTTTAACTCGGGATCACTCATCTCCAATTTCTGTAGGGCAAATAATAATTTTTTAAACAAGCACGGAACTAGGAAATCTATCGTCTGCTTCGTTTAGAATTTTGTATAAACATGCAGTTAGTAGTTTGAAAAAATCGCCTGCACTTCTATTTTTCAGTTTTGCGGTGTTGCCACTTCGTAAACTAATAAGTCTCAGTTTTATATAGAATGCCTTTTGTATATATTTTTGCATCTGCAATTCGTATCCAAATCCGTTTATATTTCGGTATGAGTTTCCGGTGTAGCTTTTTTAAACATCCAGCATTTTATTTCTCCTAAATGTTTATTCCCTTGTTTGCTACTCAGTTCCAAATTTGAATCTTATAAAGCCACTGGATCCTGGCCAAAATAAATGGCAGAGGAAAGCGAAATCGGACATAGTCGTGAATGAAATTTAAATTTTCTCGGAATCGAAAGAGATGGGGAACAAATCCGTTTCCACTACATCAAACAAAGACCCTGCCGGAAAACACTTATTTTTAGCAGCAATAAAATTTAAATTTTTGGCTTGGGTTGCATACATATCTTTTGGGAGAATCAGAGCCCCAAATAGATTTTCATATTGTACAGTTTATATCTATAACTAACTTTTGATACATGCTTACTGAGTGTGCCAAATAAATTATTATTTTTTTTCTGCTGTAAATAGCTTTTTGTTATTGAACAAAAGCGTAGATTTGTTTTTTGCGAATATGTATTAATATCTATTTTTCTACAATCAGTTCAGTTTTTAACGTGAATATTTTTATGAAATTAGACTAAAAAATCTATACAATAATATTTTATACCAAACAAGTTAACTTTCCTTATTTTCTAATTTGAAAGATGCAATATTACTGCTTTAAACCCGAGCTTTGCCTCAAAATTTTTGCGCTCGCTGGTGTTCTAATTTCACATTAGCTACCAGTTTTTGTTGGCTCCCTTTGCTCTATAAGAGGATTTTTGACTCCAGCTCGTTTAGTTCTTATTCCATGCTGATGAGTGCAAAAAGTACGGAACTGCAGTCTATGGATGGAATGAACGAGCTGGTGGTAACGGGGTAATTGAACAAAGAGGAAATATAGTTTTAGACTCTATCGATTTTCCTAAAATATTTAAAGCATCAAAAATGCGAATTGCCATAAATATTCAACAATAATAACTGACTCGTGTTTTTAATTTGAACATAATTTGCTTGATTATTCTTGTATTTATTTGCGTTAAAATTAATTGGAATAGTGAACGTTAAAAAAAATGAGGAAATTCTTGAGAGTATTTATGAATTTTACTTATTTTATTTTAGTGACGTAGGAATCAAAACTCTAGTTTCGTTTGATGTAACATTATAATTATCTTAAACTGTTTTTACTTATCTGTTCATATAGCCATACTTGCGCTTTTTTCTAACAAAAAGCGTGCTGTTATATATTTATAATAAAAATTAACATTTTCTAAACATTTGATATATGAATCCTTAAAATAAGTATTATAGCTCAAAGCCGTCGTTATAATGCCCACATCGTTAACAGCTTCAGAAAATGTGTGTCAAGCAACTAAAACTTTATAAATAGCATTACATGCTTGCTTATCTTCATTAAAAGTATCATCAAACATTAAACATTTAATTTTATGGTCCATTAAGCATAAATGTGTATTTTGGTTAATTAGTGGAGTATTAAATTATTCTGTAGGATTTCAAGAGCTCCCGAGAAAAAAAAAGGAAAGAAAATATTACGGCCGGATGAAAAAAGAAATAAATAAAGAATTTAAAAGAGACTAAACTTATTAAAAATATTTATCGTTATGTTTTGATGAACATAGTGGTGTTTATAACGTCTTGAACTAGTAACTAGTAAAAAAATGCATTTGTAAAATTTAACTTTACACTGCCTAAACTATGTATTTGAAATTAGCATCTTTCTCCGATGTTTGTTGATATGACTGAAAATGATTTTTATTATTCTTCCCCTTATTGTTATCTTACCTGTCACCCCTATTTTGGTAAGATCAGAGAAGACATGACGCATGCGTAAATGTGCGGAAGGTTTTACCTACGAAGATCGGACAGTAATGCAAGTTGATTCTCTAAATGTTCAATACCGTGGTTTTCAAGGTCACCCTTTTATTATTTTTTATATTTTTTTAATTCTTTAATTCTTAAAATACCTTTACTTGGACATTATTTTCAATAACTGTGTTAATAAGATCTGTAAATCTACATATATATTTGTAACTATATTTTAAGAGATTATTTTTCTCCCCTAGGTGGGCTTTTTGAAACAAATGATCATCAACAGGAGCTTGCATTTCGAAAAACCATCGAAATCATTAACACAGATGAGTCCAAGCTACCCAGGACGAAATTAGCAGCAAGAGTGAAAAGAGTTGCTCCTCAGGATAGTTTCCGTGCTCTCAAAACAGGTAAGATCTAAGCTTCCGTACCGGAATTTTTTTCGTAAATTTTTGACTCCAATATTTTTCACGAAAATGTTGAGCCTGCTTCCAGGTAAAATGTTCAAAAAAAAAAAAAGCAGTATGCAGCGGCAAAGCTAAAACAAGTATTCTTTCTTCTTCTTCTTCTTCTTTTTTTTTTTTTAACCTTTGCTCCACATCTTTCAACATTATTATGTACGGCTTTGTATTTCTGAAGTTAACAAATAGAAACGTATCGTTTCTTACATTTCACATAAAATTTTGCACATTTTTCTTTTATGCTTCCTAATTAATAATACTTATGTTATCTTTTTAAAAAGATTCGACCTTCCAACAGGTCGAATAAAAGCCAGACATTGCATAACCATGTAAATGTAACATGTTATTACAACACTATAATGGGTTTAAAAAATAGGTATGACTTGTTGAGAGAAGGACAGTAACACAATCGGCACAGATAGCAGTAAAACATTTTAATGGCTAGGGTAGTGTCTGCATCTTCTCCCTAAAAGTGTTTTAAACTGCTGAACTCCAATTTTCTTTTTGTATGAAGAATATAGAAGGTTCAAACTTTACAAAATGAATGTTAAATTTGAGGTAAGTTGTTGTCGTAAGGTCAGTGAAGCCACTCAAAACAAGGCATTTTTGACGTTTTTCAGCATTTTTGAGGTCTAAAAACTGCTTGTACATTTTAGTTGCCACGTCAAAAGTAGTGTCGTTTGAAAGACCAGTGTAAGCACTTTAAAATAATGTATAAATAGCCGAGGAAAGTTCAAAGTGCTTTTAGTTACGTAAGGCCGAAATGTGAAAAATGTCATATTTTACCGATATTCAAACAGTCATAACTTCCTCTGCCAACGACATATTGAAATTGTTTTTCTGCCAATGTCATACGCTAGTCTTTGTCTTAACAGAAGAATTGAGTCCTTTGAGGCTAAATGTAAAAAACATTTTTACAAAAAATTTATTTTTTCGTGTGCATTTTTTGTAAAAATTTTTTGTACATTTTTTACATCTCTTAAATTTTTTTACATCTCTTAAATTCCTTAAACTACTACAGGTAAGGCTGAAAGCCGTTCGTTCAATTTTAAGAATGCAACACATGATCATTTACGTCAATTGGTGTGTTACTAGCGGTACCCGCACGGCTTTGCCCGTGGTATAAAATTAAAAGTTCATTTGAAAAATAATTGACATAGCAAAAAAAAAAAAAAAAATGCTCTATTTTAGTTATAATTCAACAAAAATTCCTTCGAAGTATGATATAAAAATCTGGTATGAACCCCACACTACTTCCTTTTACGTGTAAATTTTTTAGTTGATGCCTTAAGTGCTAAAATAGTGCTTGGAGTGAGCAAGATACCAATTCAAACATTTACATCCCTAGTTTTTCACGAAACAATGCAAAAAAAAAAAAACGTTTTACAATGGTTAATCTCCTAAATAGCGCCGATTTCAACATCATTCAGTGGATTTTTCGCAAAATATCGCCAATAGCGGCAAATTGAACCCAAATTTAAAAAATAACAATTTTTTCGCAACATTTGTCGCCAACTTGGCGATATGTCGCCAAACTGGCGGCAAATACTTCGCGATTAAAAGCCCGGCGATATATCGCCAAGTGGTCGCGCCAATTCATATCACTTTTGTCTGCATTAAAATGACACTGATTTACTCCATAAAAGGGGTAAAACACCCCTTGAGACATTCGAATGCAACCCCAAGGGGAGATGCACAAAAATAAGCCAAAAGAGAAAATAAGAACAATTTTGTTGCTCACAGAAACCAACTGAAATCTTACCGAAGTTTAAAAGAAGAAGAAAGTTTCCTTTCCTAGCTTTAAAAACAAAACAATACATTTTCCGAAATAAAACACTAAAAAGAACATTGCAATATCACAATTTATACGATATTTGGTTAATCTGTGCTTTGGGTACCCCTTTCTCTCTAAATGGGCTTTAGACGCGCCAAGCGTGGTAACCCTGGCTATTTTGCGTAGTTTCTCTCGGAGCTTTCAACTCCGGAAGGCAACACGGAAAAACGCGCCAGTTGGTGACTTTTTTGAAAATGCGCCAAGCAGGTTCCCAAAGCACATTTTCACCGGGAAAAAGACAGGGTTGTTAGAGACTGGAAACAGAAAAATACTACGCCTCATCTAAAAAAATTCTACAAAATACTACTGTTTCCTAACGTTGCCAAAATCAATATTGCTGAAATGCGAAATCTATGAAAATGAAAAAAAAAACGCCAAATCTTTTAATTAAGTCATTAAAGTATATTGGAAAGAGGGTTGCCAGAAAAATACTACTCTCCTTATTTGGGCCGAACAAATACTACCGTAGTGTCAAAAGTACTACGTCTGGCAACGCTGGAAATAGAAAGAAGCAAAAAAAGGTATGAAAACGTAACCATGGTAACAACATGAAAAGTTGATTTCCGTTGATAAAATAATTCATTTCATCTCTATTTTCAAACAAATTTTATTCTCGAGCTCGATCATTTTACGATCGTTTGGCTTGCTTTGCTGAAGGTAACCCTTGACTTCATTTATGCAGAAACCTTCATTTTATGCAGAAACTTTTAAGCTTTCGAATGACATAAGATTTGAAAATGTGTATGAAATATTTCTTTCCTATTTTATAGAATTTTCGCTAAGAATTAGAATAGAAAAATAACTGAATAGAATTTTCGAAAAATCGCTACGTATTGCATAACTACATGCTACAAACTAATTTTGTGCCAAGTTTCATGAAAATCGACCGAACGGTTTTGGCGCTACGTGCGTAACAGACAGAAAGAAAGAAAGACAAACCTTCAGCTTTATTATTAGTGGAGATAGAGAAGTACATTATTGAAAGAACTATCTCCATAGTTTTTAGCTTCTGTTCTCAGATATTGTTGTGAGTAATCGCTTTTCATTGGTTTGAAAGCTTTAACTCTGTCTATTGCTTATTGGAATAGACTTTTGCAGCTTTCTGTGGAGTTCGCGAAAAATCTTCTTTAATCCACCCACAGACCTAGAAGATAGCATATTGCTGTTTGAAATAAGCTATTGGATACTGAATATCCGCCCCCAAAGCTATAAAAAGAGCCTTACCCTTGTTTACAAGGTTCTTCACTATTTTCCTTTAAGTCTTGCTGCATGTGTATTCTCATGTGTTGTATTAAAGTTGTTTGTTTATGTTCAGCTGGTTGATATCTGCTACACTCGAGTCACACAACCGTTCAACAGATATAATATAAATTCTGTCGAAAAATGACTTTTTCTTTAAAATAATATGCATAATAATGCATAAAGAACAATAAGAATAAATGATAATTTATAAACGATGAAGCAATTTATTGATAATAGAAAAACATCGGATATATATTTAGTGTCCAGCAAGGAAGTGTTAAAACATGGATCATAGCGAATCCCCGAATTTTCTTTCTTCGGCCTAGTCACGTGGAAATTACGCCCATTGTGACGTCGCCCCCTTGACAGATGACCTGTCTGTGCACTAATAAAGGGCGAAGAATGGAAGCTGCACAGAACAAATTATCAAATTAGTTGTGGACCGTTTTCTGCGGCATCATTTCCAGAAGCAATTTAGTTGACAAAAGACGCCATCTGGCATTCAAAGAAAAATATATTTCACAGCATTCCGTTCCGTTTTTTACGCTATCGGCCTTTTTTTTTTTTTTTTGGAAAGATGGAATAGTTTTGTGCGCTTCGTGGTTATTTCTCGCGTGATGATGTATGATATGTCTTGTATACATTTCAGGTATGTCATGTAACTAAAAAAAATATTGCCCTGTTAAAATTGAAACAAACTATTTCATGAGTTGTTTTTTTCTTTTTTCATATATTACAAAAAGCCCTTTTCTGGACACTTTCTTGTATATATTAATAAACAGATCGTTGCTTCGTAATTATGATGATATAGGATCAAAAATAATATGCCACTAAACTGTATAAGACACGATGGAAAACAATCTGCACTAAATTTTATTGTAAGAAAAAATTACCACATTTACTCCCGGTGCCCAATTTCGTCCCTATAAAATTATCTGCTCTAACGTTAGGTGTTGTCACCGATATTATTTTAATTATTATTATTTTCTTTTTGTGATTATTATTATCTTTTTTTTAATTATTTTTAACATTATTATTATTATCTTTTTGTTATTATTATTTTTAATATTATTATTATTATTATTATTATTATCTCTTTATTATTATTATTATTATTATTATTATTATTATTATTATTATTATTTTTATTATTTTTAATATTATTATTATTTTTTTTAAACATTATTAGTATTATCTTTTTTATTATTATTTTTAATATTATTACTATTATTATTATTATCATTATTATTATTATTATCATTATTATATATTTATTATTATTTTCAATATTATTATTACTATTATTATTATTATTATTATTATAATTATTATATATTTATTATTATTATTATTGTTATTAAAATTGCTAATTTTACAGTTTTAAGCTGGAACCTCTGCTGCCAGTATTATACTGTAAAAACAACAGCTTAGTTTTTTCGTTGTAACAATAATACTATGAAATATAGAAATAATTAATACTATATAAAATATTTTGACATCGTTTAGGGAACCTTTTTATAATAAGAAGGTGTTTCCGTTTAAAAAAAGAAAAAAAAAAGGTTTACTAATGTTTAAAAGATAGAATGGATAAATGAATAAACATTATCTTGCAGTTTTAAAAAAATGAAATTAAAATTAGACGGAATAAACTCTTGAAAGTACTTCATAACAAGAACTTTAAACGACAGAATAAAGTCATTTTTCTTTTATGCTGACATAAAGAAGAGTAGTAAGTTATGTGCAAAATAAATGAGTACATTGAATAAAATTTTAAAGTATAAACACGACAATACAGTTCTGAAAGATAAACACTTAACTTTTGTGCAGCAATTCTATAAGAACCGACGGGTTTAAACTTTAGATGATACTTTTTTTGAAAAAGCTTAATAGTTGTATTTCATTATTTTTCACTATATCTTTGTAGTCTAACAACTTAAAAGAATTATGATGATATGTTCTTAATGATTTAGACTTCGTGTCTTCCTGATTTTCTAAAAAAAGGAACATAAAGTTGCTTTTTGTATTCCCAAGTTCTTGGACATAAGTGATATTTTGAATGCAAAAAGCTACAATTAGTTTTATAACCCAAGTCCACGTAATGAGATGAAATGTAACTGCAACCACAGAGAACATTCTCTCGACACACATTTATGAGTCGTAAAAGTTATTTTGGCTCCGAGCACACTTTTGGCTACAATTAACTCCAAAACTGCGGATACATCAGTGAACTTTGATGATAAATATTTGACGTCGGTTTGTCTTCCTTCCAAGCGACAAAAGAAATAAGTAAGGACCTTTCTTGCTTTTATAACATAAAGAAAGAAAAGACTGGAATAAACCGTTGTTCCCTTGCCAAAAATTTTAATGATTTTTAGTTTCTTCTTTTATGCTTCGTGGAAAAGAATGATAAGAGCGATTCTATTTTTGTTTCGAAAGAATCATATCTCAGCCAGGACACGAATGATTCTAAACAAAAGTATCATTTCGTTATCAATGCTGGTGTTGCAGCTTCGACTAAAGTTAGGTCAAAATTATATAAAGAGGTATTCTAACAGAAAAAACTTTAACGACTTAATGATATTTCATAGAGTCTTTTAAAAAAATTGTTAATTCATGCTTCAGCATGAATATTGCCATAAAAAATCATCCAGATCTAAATCAACACTTCTGCAGTTACATTAAAAAATAGCAATATTCAGTGTCCATTTATTGCAGGATGCAAATTGCTACACGTTTTCTTCGAAGTTTAAACTTTTAATTCACTCACAGAAGACAAACAATTGTGGAAAATAACAAAACATCTATTAAAATGCACAACACAAGTAAAAGGTACTTTTTACCATTAATGGTTCAATACTGGATATAGAGTCAACGACTTCCTTCAAAAAATGGCAAATCTATACTAAAAATTTAAAATCAAATAAATCTGAAAATGGCACTGGGCTTCTTTTATTTTTAACTTGGGGGGTTGCCAGAATGCTTGGCGATACGTTTTATCACCAGGAAAATCAAAAGGCGAGATTTAACCCGGGAGAACGCGCAAGGGGGTGTTTTACACCCCAGAGAAACATTTAGGCACGTAATTCGTACTCCCCTTTTTTTTTAATGGACCAAACTCAGTGTAGCTGCCTTGAAGGTCATCTTCTAAGACGGGGTCCATTCAAGGAAAAAATTCCTTTTATTGTTCATTGGAATTTCGAGTTTGGGGTGTTGGACACCCCATTGCGCGCTCTCGCAGTAGTCTTTTTTTCGTTCATCTGCGTTGCTTGCAGAAGAAAGATATCTCGCTATATGCGTTATGATGAAGAAATGCAGCATTTGCGGAATTTATTAAATGATGTTTCCATTGATGATGAATCCATATGTGAGTCAGATGATGAAGTATGTGATGAATTAAATAGAAGTGACCACGATACAGATTCAGAAAATGATGAATCTCAAAGCAAAAATGAGGACACTTCCTTAAATTCGGGCTACCTTTACTTCAGAAGAGATGGAGAAACTAAATAGATGAAGAATAAATATAGGCAGAATAACGATTTTCGGCAAAAAATATTGTATTTAAATTGCCTGGAAATACAAGAGAAGCCGAAAATGTAAGAGCTCCTGAAGAAGCTTGGTCTGCTCTTTTCAATGATGATTTGATTAGAGTCCTGGTAGATTGCACGAACATTTATATAGATAAATTAAAGAAAATAATTTTCGAGCGAGGGATGCAAACAAAACAAATGAAAATTCGAAATGAAAATTCATAAGCTTGTTATACATGGGCGGATTGCATAAGTTATCTCACGTAAATGTGAGATATATTAAATTATTTTTTCGATGTAAATTATGTATGCAAATGCTTAAAGAAATGTTATTTTACTTTATACAAAATTCAGTGATGAAAAATCAATTTAAAAGTAGATTTAAAAAGTAATAATTGTTTGGGGTGTTAAACACCCCTTGCGCCTTCTCGAGTGCGGATTATTTGGCGCGCGCCGACGGGTTAACAAATATCTCCTTTGGGTTATTGGGCTTTACAATTGAAAATTATGGACAGGGTTTTTCTAAACTCTTGGGTCTAATTTTAAGAGGTGATTAAAAACGTCTCTACTAGCTGGAATATAAAGGCACATATCACCGCAAACGCAATGCTAACTCTGCTTGCCCAGAAAGTCGGAAACTGACGGGTGTGAAACAGGTCGCAAGCACAAGACGATTTTAACCCTTTGATGGTTATGAACGAGTTCAGCTCACAATCGAATCTTACTTCATAATGCGCACAAACGAGTTCCGCTCGGGAGCAAGATTTTGACCGAAATGGTTAGTAACGAGCACTACTCGCGTAGTGAAAATTTTCCCCAATGAGCGTTGACGAGCTGACTTCGTTCGCCATTATTATTCTGCACTGATATACTGTACTATAAATACTTTAAGAAATTTTTACAACGCGCGAGGAGAGCTATCTACGGCATCGCCAGAGAAAGGTGACATTTTCAGAAGAACGGCGGCGGAAAACAGCTGACACTTTCGACTGCTGTTTACTCCTAATGCTGCGCGAATTAAGTAAACGGAAACTGCTCATTTCCATAACCGTCAAAGGGTTAAACAATACTTTCAGTGTTTAAGAAAATATTACAGATGTTGCTCAAAATCACTTGTATCTGAAGTTAATCCGTCGCCAAAAGATCGACGAAAGCTTGACAGAATGGATCGTTATCAAGAAAATTCTGCCTTTAGCTATTGGAAATACGAATATTATACGCTTTGCTTGAGTTAATAGTAAAATTTTTTACTACAGCTTTTGAGGACTAAAATAATTTTGTCACCATTTGAACAAAAACGTATAAAAAAAGAACAAATTTTTAAGAGAAAAGGTGAAACATGACGCTTTATAGCTTCATTACGCAAAATTTGTTCTATTTCATTAGTAACACTACTATTCAACGTTAACTGTATTTCTAAAAGAGTATTTCATTGTATAACATTTTAAATACACTGTATAAATTTAAATGCATCCACTTTAATTATGTTGACTTTATTTTTAAAATGTAATGAATTATATTGTAAGTGTTTCACGTTTTATGATGATATTTAATAAATTACATGTACTGATAAAAAGCAAAGATTTTATGGATATATTTTCGTTTAAAAAAATTCTGACCAATAAAATAACTGACAAAAGGATTTAAAAAAGAAAGAAAAAAACTTAAAAATGAAAGAAAACCAAGTTATTAAATAACATGTAAAACAGAACTTGATAAAACTAATTTTAAAAAACAAAATTAATAATATAATTGATAAAAAAGCAATTCCTTAGGTATCGGAAAATGTCAATAAAAACAAACAAAAAAAGAAAATGTAACTAACAAAAACACAACTAAAGTACTTGGAGGAGGGGGGCAGCTAAATATACTTCATTAAAGTAATTTAAACGTTTTAAACGATATCGTGCCATCCTAATACTCAGAAAAATTTGAAACTTTAATAAAAGCACACATTTACCACCACTGTCTTAATATGAAACTGAGTTTACACTCGTTTTAGCATACAAATGAAAAAGAAAAATGAACAAAGAAAGAAGCAACGGGAGAGATAGGAAAACAGAAAGTTTTAAAGCTAAAACATAAGAAATACGTAAGTGCTTTTGTTGGAAGCAAAACTTCAAAAGGAAAATTAAATTTATTTCTTCAAAGTTTCCGGAATTTTTACTTCCTTTGCAATCAACTAAAAGAAGTTTTCGGCACAGGTTTCATAGCAAAAGTGAAGACTAACTGTCAAAGAAATTCTGTTGTCATCATCAGGACAAAGTGGAAATCCAGTGTTGCGGAATTCGTTTCTCAATTCTTTAAGTTATGAGAATTTTTGAGAGAAAATTAAGTTTTCAGAGGGCAGAAATTTTAAGTATTGAACAAGAAGTTGACTAAAAAAAAAATATTTTGTCAGTTATATATTGTAACTACGTATGCAGCTCCTTAGAATTTTCTATGTTATTATTTAAAATGGCTATTATGTTTAACAGTACAAGACAAGAAAGCAGTTTTTCACGTTGCAGCAAGTGGGAAAAGGAAAAGTTTATCCGTTTCTATTGTAAAGTACCTCATATACCACTGTGGCTCCTTTTTTTGTTTTTATTAGTGTGAAGTTTAATATTTACACTGCTGTGAGGCAATGATTAAAAATAAACGCTTAACAGGGTTCTAGAGTAAAACATAGGACATTTTCATACAGTTTAGCTCTATTACAGTTTTTTGAACATCAATGTCAGGGGTCACGCTGACACCTCAGTTTTTATAGTCCCCCCCCCTTCCTCAAGGTTCGTTGCAACCTGCAATTTTTATCGTAGTCAGAAAGTTTATTCTTGGCGCATCGATAATTTTCGTTTTTACACAGTATAGTGCTCCTCTGGAAATTAACCTCCGACATTGCCAATGTTTACATCTTTTTCGTGCTATAGGAAAGGGTAATAAGCCCGACTTTGGAGTTGTAGTACTTTTGCAAAGCAACTTAAAAATTAATGCAACTCAATTCATAGCCAATTACCCTTTTCTATTACCTGAAAAAGTGGTAATCATTGGGACCTCGGTTGCTCAAAGGTAGAACTTTCGCCTCA
>JAXGGA010015816.1:17500-28134 GCA_038373865.1 Uloborus plumipes
TTATTATTATTGTTGTTATTATTATTATTATTATTACTATTATTATTATTATTATTATTATTATTATTATTATTGTTATTACGTCAGCGATTATTGTTATTATTATTATTATTATTAATATTATTATTACGTCAGCGACTATTGTTATTATTATTATTATTATTATTATTTTATTATGTGTGACAGTTAATGTAGTTTTCATCTTACAAACATTTTTGCATACACGCTTTTGTTATTTTTAATACATTGGATTAGTTTTCTAATTACAGTTATTTCTCAAATATGATAGATTTTTGAAGTAGAGGCATATAACAGCATTTTTAATAAACTTCAAAACATAATGGCCCTAAGTGCTCTTTTTTCATTAAAGGCAGCATATTTTTATAAGTGCTGTTGATTTAATGCATCTTTGGCTGATTTTTGTTTTGGGAACAAGAAAACCATCCTTCTTCTTGTTTATACTCTGCAAATACTCTTATTTCTGTATAAAAATGGCAAGGTAGGAAAGTAGGAATTAACTCCGTCTTTCGCTCTAGACCACTTCGAAGGAGATTTATCTTGTAGTTGTCAGTCAACTGATTTAGCTACTTGTTTTATTCATTCGATATCATAAGAAGAGAGAACGAAAGCTTCACTTATGTAGAACTTATGTATTAAGAAGAAAATCTCCTGTTTTATTTTTATTCAATGATTAGACAATACACTTAACTGCAAAAAGTAATAAGATAAAACCCAACTGCATTAAATACAACATGTATGAAGCAATTATCTTACCAGGAAAGTACGCGATCATGGAATAATGATTTTTTTTTAATGAGTATCAATCGAAAGAGCATGGTAAAACATGTTTCTGGACGCACGCGTTTTTGCCCTCGCGCCCCCGTTATCGAAATATAAGGTCCTAAAATCAGCTAATTTTTTTAGAAAAATCGCCAATTTTAGCGAGTTATAATGAAACTGGAAGCTGCGGTGCGATTACACTATTTGCATCCTACGGAAAACTTGATTCCCATTTTTGGTCATCTGCAGAGCTTTTGAAAGACGGCTTTACCATAATCTTTTACTTTACCTGTGCGAGTTAAAGCAGAAAGCTACTATCAAGCCTGTGACATGGAAAACAGAGAGCTTTTTAAAGAGGAAAAACAATTTTAAACAACACATCAAAATTAAATTTTATCGTACTATTTACGATTAAAGCAGGTCCCTTGTTTAAGGGGAGTTCCCCTTGCTAAGGGGCCCTTGTCAACAGGAGGTGACAACTGAACCTCCTGTTTTTTTTAATTATTTTTTTAAAATGTTCGTACAATTCTGTAGTATAAGGGGGGGGGGGTATATTTAGGGTTTTTAATTGTAAAAATTGCAAATATAAATTTTTTCAAACCACTTTTCTTTTGGTGGGTCCCCTATAACTCATAGTGAGTTCCCTTAAACATTTTTGTCAATTGCATCACTGGGTTTGTAAGAATGGTTTTTCAAGGAAAAAAAATGCTCAAAATTTATTGAAAATGTGTTCAAATAAAAAAATCAAACAGGAATGAGGTGTTTTCTCTGAGATATTTCGAAAAAAAAAATGTTCGCTTCTTTAAAAGTTATAAGTGAGGACAGGGGGAAAAATTAGAAATTCGAAATTGAATGAAATATTATTCAAATCAAAAAGTCGAAGATGGGAGTGTATTGTCCTCACTGAGATTTTTCGATTAAAAAAAGAAAAAAATCGAATCGGACTATGCACTCAAAAGTTATTGGGGGCAGAAAAACTGACCAATAGACAAACTGACAGGTACCGCAGCTCAAAACCCAACTTTTCTATTTTAAATTTTTCCGTGTATTTAATTATTTTTTATTAAGTTGTGCTTTTTCGAAGTTCTTTTGAGCATTTTTTTTTCAGTGCATCAGGCCTTCTTTCATGATTTTTTTTTAACCTATTTTCTACTTTTACAGAAAAGTAAGCTAAAACTTGTATTGATTTACAATTTTGTTAGTCTTTTCCTACCCGTTGATCATATAAGAACTAGTAAAAGTTATTCTAGTGTTTTTAAACAGTACGAAATTAACATGCAATATGTTTTACATTTACGTTAGAGACTTTTCGCTACAGGGACCAATTGGTTTGAACGGCAGGGGTTTTACAATGAATGCCGACTCTATTAGTATATTTTAAGAATGGAAATAATTATTTCCCTCTACCATTGATGTTAATTTCCGACTTGGATATAATTTTGCAGCTATTGATATTTACTAATTCGTTTTCTTTTTAAAATTATTTATTTTTTCTCTATTTCAATTTAAAAAAAATGTTTTTGCTAAGAGTTGGCAGATAGTGAAACTTCTTGTATCGATTTTTTTTCAATAAGAACTGATATCATAATCCATGACAATTTAATTTCTACCCCAAAGGTTATTTCTTTCATTTTTTGTACATGAGCTCATATTAGCTGCTTTTCATACTTATTTAATTATCCCGAATTATTCATTTAGAAATACGTGCAATATATTTTAACTTATAATAATAAAAACATACAACTTAGTTCAGTAAAAAAACTTCAAATAACTAAAATTCTAAAATGTATTGTTATCAATCGTAAAAAGATAAAACTTTAACTTCTTTGTAAAGATTTCGTTCCTCTGGATAAAGCTTTCTGCTTTCCACATCATAGTCTTGACCAGCATTCTTTATTTTAGCTCATACAAGTAAAGGGTTAACGTAAAACATCTTACTTTCCTTGCAAATGACCAAACATGGAAACGATGCGATGCCAAGCAAGCAGCGGAAGGGAGAATCTGGAGCTTGCTTCAATTTCTTGCCAAGTCTTCAAATTTGGCTCATTTTCGGCCGACTTTAAGACCCCTTATCTCGAAAACGAAGGGACGAGGGCACTTGATCTTTGGGTCAACGACATGTCTTAGTATTCTCTTTTGAATGGTACCATTTTTAACTTTTTTCATTATTATTTAAGTCGAGTACTTTCCTGGTTAGAATCAAATCGAACCAATCGCTTTTATACTAAATTTCTTTCAAAAAGGGTGCGAAATCACAAAGTTAATACACATTACCCAAGTAGCATCAACCTATCGGATTTTGCTCGGCCGATCCTCGAACTCGTTTTCGATGAGCTACTTTTCATCGGAAAGCGATATCCTTCCGATCAACTTTCCCGATGAAAATAAGCCAAATATCCAAAATTGATCCTAATTTCATCGGCACGGGACTGCACTGCTCGTAAATTGCTCCAAATCTCATCGTATTTCGAGCAAAACTCATCGGACTTTGCTGCGCGGATTCTATTTGGCCGATGAGTCATATTGGAGTAATTCACGATGAGAACTCATCAAATCCAATTATCGGTCGATTAGAATTTTTTCGGGTTTCGATGAATAGCCGATCATCTTGCAGATGAGATTTTGCTGCTAGGGTACATACCCAAGTAGCACACTTCGTTTTTTAGAGGTTGTAAAATGGTTATTAACGCTGTTACAACGGATTAAAAACGTTTATAAAACGTTTAAACGTTTTCTGTGCTACCTGGGATACGCATGAATAAAGTATGTACAGGCCCGTGATTTAGGGGGTCAGGGGGTTAATTGCCCCCCCCCCTCTGTCTTTGAGGCATCTATGGATTCACATATAAGTGGGCGTGTTTTTTTCCCGATGAAATTGCATTGTGTTTGCACCCTTTAACCCCCTACCTAACCCCACCCCCTTTAAAAACTTAAAAGGACGGGTCTGGGTATGTATACTTTTCTAATCCTTTTGCTGATTTACTGGATGGTTATATGCACGTTAACAGTTGTTTGAGTGTCCGCTCACATTTTGATTTGCAATTTTTTTTTCTAGGCAGACAGTGTGGAAATGATGACAGAATATCAAAACTATTTGTTAACGTCCCTGGTAAGACACTTAAAATGTTCCGTTAAAATTCCAATTTGGATAGCTTGAATTTGGAACAATGCAATGTAAATAGCTAATTGTTACTATACTAGACAGCAACTTAACTTGAGTCTGATGTCACAACGCGCGGAGCCAATAAGAGCTTACAATTAGTTAGCGATCTCCTCTAATTCGCCAAGTAGGCTGTGACGTTTCATCTAGCTCGTTTTTCATAGGCTGCCGCCAGGCTGACGTCATGACGTCAGTGTCAAGAAACCTTGCAGTGTAGTATAATTAAGAAATTACGTTCAAATCTTATGATTTACACTGTTAAAACTAGATTAACTGCATGTGGCACCTTTAAGGTTGAAAAGTTGTAGCACCAGTGGCACCCCTGAAGAGTGCCAAATGGCTCCATATGGCACACTTGAAGGTGATACCTGGCTCCCTATGGCAACTTTAGGTGCCATGGGTAACATATTGGGTACCATAAGGTACCCATAGGGTTCCGCTTGACTCCATATGGCACCTTAAAGGGCACCCTTCATGAGGTGCCGCTGGTGCTACAACTTTTCACCGGTGCCATATGCAACCTGTAGTTTTAACAATGTACTATCATCCAAAATTAATTTGTTACTAGCTGCCAGGGCAGCTAGATTAGCTTCCTGCGGCATGTTGATGCATAACGTGCCCCTTCTCTAACTTTTACCTCATTTTGAAGTTATATTATTTGATAGAATTTAATGTTCATTCGATTTCAAGACATACCACGCACGTGGCCCGGCGTTGCACGGGCACTTCGTGCCATGAAAGTAGTAAGGAAATTTTCAAGAAACTACTCCCTGTCGTGAAGAAAAAAAATAAATAATAAATTATAAATTTAATTATAACAACAGGTTCTTTAAGGGATTATTGGATTCCGGAGATGGAGACCCAGAACTGTGTTCACCCCCAAGAGGAAACATACGACCTGACTTATTCCCCCAAGCGTATTACCCGAGCTGGAACCTGAAAACACTCTTCTCTATTGGGCTCTTTCCCCCTTCTGCTGAAAAAGAATGAAAAACAGGCAAGACAGTATTTGATCCAAAAGAAGCACATTTATTCCAAATTCATCTTATAACGTTCTACGTGAAATATTTCCCTCTTTTAAAAAGTCATTTCATCAAAACATTAATGTATACAAAATTCTTCATTTAAATTAAGAACAGGTATCAAATTCTTACGCATAGGAAACTATATGGTTTCAGATCAAGAAACAAATCAATGCGTCACATCGGAACGTACACAATTTCGTCACACGGCAGAAATTTTATCCTTCACATCATCAGTTCAGTTATCTTATCAATATTCCGACATACAAAAAAATCCTTGGAATAATTCCATTAAGATGCAATTATAATATTTGTTTTGGAAACTTTACCTTTCCAAAAACAAGAGACAAATTCAACGCAATTACTCGGAACACATATTTATCCTGTCGGAACATACAAATTCGAAAATCGCACACAAAGGTACTTGGTGCATGCTAGAGATTTTCTAGCTAGAAAAGAAAATTAAAGCATAGTATGAAGATTTCCCAAAAATATAATTAAGGTTTTAAAATTATTTAAAAACTAAGTAAAACCCCCCAAAAGAATTCAAAGATACTTATAAATTCATCGTTGGGGCCTCTCAGACCGGCAGCTGCTCTCGACGTCACTTCATCTCCAGCTCCTCGACAGAACTCTCCGCCCTTTCATCAGAATTAATTGCACCCCCCCAAAAAAAAGATTAATCCATTATTTTATTCGTTGACAATTCAAAAACATAATTCTCCGTGACCAAACGAGCATGATTGCTCGTTGAAAAAACCCGCAGCCCATTTGATGCCATTACAAAACAATATCATGGAGAAGTAGGATTGGCTGGAAGGAGTCACGTGGTTATTAGTTGTCTTCTTCACAGCGTTGCCAGCCACGCCGGGCACACCTTGCCATGTGTGCTCTGCCTGCAGTCACGTGATTTGTGACTGACTGAGGGGAAGAAGGAACGATGTTAGAATGCACTTTCAGTGCTTCATATAAAATGTGATGGTTTCACCATCACATTCTACTCCCCGCCAAGGCGGCTCGCTAACAGGCGGTTCACGCCTTCACTTTTTTCCTGCATCAAAAAAATCATACGAACTATTGAGATGCTACGCGTCTTCAAGATGGTGAGGAGAGTTTCAGTAAGTTCAGCTCGCTCAAATTAAAAAAGCAGACATAGATACTCTGTTTTTAACATAAGTAGATGGTGTCGAGGAAACTCTCAGGTTCCATAAACACAAATTCAAAAAAATGGACTGTAATTTAAATTCTTTATTTGTTTCTCATTATTTTTGCACACGGAGCACGGCAACGCATCCGTCCCGTAGCTCGCTCAGTTGCACACTGCTCGTTTCTCGACCTAATCACACATTTCTTTTCTGCGCGGCGCGGAGTCCGAACACAGGCGCGAACATACCGCCCGGCATTGCAATGTTTTTAAACATTCAATCAAAATTGGCCAAATAAACCAACAGTTACTCATGAATAACACTTCACAAATTAGATAAAATTTCATATCAGTTCACACAATAAAATAAAAATTTAACCAGTAAATAATATTAAACACAATGTTATACATGAAAATAAAATAAAAATATTCAAACTAAATAACACAGATGCAAACAATGTTAGTTATGACATCGGTAATATGCATATTTTAGAAATAGACCTTTTAAAGGTTCCAAATTGAGTTTTAATATCTACAACACGAATTTTTCTATCATCTCCATAATACACATTTAAAATTCTGCCTAAGTTCCACTTACAAGTAGGCACATTATCTTCAATAATTATAACTAAATCACCAATTTTTACATTTTCTTTTGCGAATCGCCACTTGCCCCGTTGCTGTAGATCACTTAAATAATTTTTGTGCCAGTTTTGCCAGATTTGTTGAACAACTTTGGTTATTCTTTCCCATTTTGTTAATCGATTTTCACTAAGGTTAGTTAGATCTGGCTCAATGATTGAATTCATCGATCTACCTAGCAGAAAATGTGCAGGAGTTAAAGCTGCAAAATCATCTTCATCTGTTGACAACGGATTTAGCGGTCTTGAATTTAAGATGCTTTCAATTTGCGTAATTATAGTATGTAACTCTTCATACGTTAGTTTCGCATTGCCAACAACTCTTTTGAGATGATATTTTGCCGATTTTATCGCGGCTTCCCAGAGACCACCAAAATTTGGCGCTCTGGGTGGAATAAATTTCCATTCTATACCTTCGGAAGATAAGTAATTAGCTAAATTCTCGTCTGGATTTTTAACTAATTGAATAAAATTCTTTAACATCTTATTTGCACCTACAAAATTTTTAGCGTTGTCGGAATATAGTTTGGCACATTTCCCTCGACGCGCTACAAATCTCTTTAACGTGGCAAGAAACGATTCGGAAGTTAGATCCGACACGATTTCCAAGTGTACGGCCTTTGACACAAAACAAACAAATAGACAAATATACACCTTATGAAATATTCCTTTCCTTTGTTGCTTATACTTTATATAGAAAGGACCACACAAGTCTACCCCGGTACAATTAAACGGGAAATCGGGTGTAACTCTTTCTTTAGGTAAGTCACCCATCAATTGAATGGAGGCTACAGGTCTAGCTTTAAAACAGATAATGCAGTTATGTGCGACCTTCCGACATGCAGAACGACCATTTAACGGCCAAAATTTTTCTCTAACACAATTAAGTAAGCCTGAAGGACCAATATGAAAATACTTTAAATGATAGGTTAAAAGAATTACAAAGGTAAGTCGGTCGCTCTTCGGTAAAATGATAGGATGCCTTTTTTCAAAGGCAAAATTAGTATTACCTAATCTGCCTCCAACTCTCATCACTCCACTGGCGTCCAAGAACGGATTTAAACTTCGCAACTTACTATTTGGCGAAACCTGTTTACCACGTTCCAAAGCTCGCATCTCGGCTGGAAACGACTGCAGCTGCCAATTTTTTACCAGCACCGATTCAGCCTTGGTGAGTTCTTCCTTGCTTACTGGTCCAGACAATTTGTCTGCTGGATGTCTCGAATTTTGCACAAATCTGAAAATATAAGCTAAAATACGAAGCACAGTAAAATAATTATTACTTAGATTAAGTAACTCATCAAAAAAATCAGTAACATTAATATTCAAAATTTGAATTTGAGTGTCACTGTCCAGAGTTGTGGAGTTTTTCAGTTCTGTATCAAACTCCTTTAATTTATCTGGAACTGAAATGTCTCTATTTGGATAGTCCAAATTGTTGTAAGAGAGGAAGTGTGGCCCTCGCCACCAAAGTTCAGCCTCTAACAACTTTCTCGGATCAACACCTCGGGATATAAGATCGGCTGGATTCAGTTCTGATTGAACGTGTCGCCACTGAGACACGGAAGTCAGTTCTTGAATAACCGAAATTCTGTTTCTCACAAAAGTTTTTAGCGTTATCGGCTCCTTTTGAATCCACGCCAAGACAATCATGGAATCACTCCAAAGATACACATTAGTTACCGGCAGTTTTAATGCTGTCATCACCTTCTTCATTAATTTGGACAGCAACACTGCAGCCAGTAACTCAAGTCTTGGGATGGTTAAACTCTTCAGAGGGGCAACTCTGGATTTGCTGGCTACTAATTTCACAGTTGTTTCACCAGAGGAATCACAAGATTTGCAATACACCACAGCTCCATAGCAGCGTTCCGAAGCGTCCGCGAATCCGTGGAATTCTATAGCGACAGCTTTGTCGATAACGATACATCTGTCAATTTTTATGCCGTTTATACTAGTCAGCGCAACAAGGAATTGGTGCCACTCTTGGGATTCTGCCAAGGGCAGAGCGTCGCACCAGTCCAGTTTCAATTGCCATAATTGTTGCATCAATATTTTTGCTTTAGCCACAACACAGCCGATTAACCCCATAGGGTCAAATATTCGTGCAATTGTGGACAACACTGTTCTTTTGGTGTATGTAATATCTAAATTTACTGTAATTCGAAATGAAAAACAGTCTTGCAGTGGTTGCCATATCACGCCTAACGTTTTTGTTTCACCTAGACTAGAAAAGTCATAGTCTTCTGAATTTGGTGAAAGCTCTGGATGGTTTCCAAACCACTTGTGCAGCCTCATTCCTGCCTTCTCCAAAATTGAAATTAATTGGTGCTGTAATTCTTTTGCTTCTAACAATGTAGCTCCGCCACACAGCGCATCGTCCATGTAGAAAGAGCCGCGTAAAACGGGTGCTGCTAAAGGAAAATTTTCTCCCTCATCTACAGATAATTGCTGTAAGGTTTTCATAGCGAGGAAAGGAGCAGACACTGTGCCGTAGGTAACTGTCTTAAGCTCCAGGGTTTTTATTGGTCCATTTTCATAGTCCCTCCACAAAATTCTTTGCAGACTATGTTGATTTTCGTTAATTAATATTTGGCGATACATCATAGCTACGTCTGCTGTCATCGCATAAATATGCTTTCTAAACTTAAGCATAATTGTAAACAAGTCATCTTGTATCACTCCCCCCTTATACTGAATGGAGTTGAGGGAAATGCCATTAGAGGTAGGACTGGAACCGTTAAACACTACCCGTAGCTTAGTTGTAGTCTTATCGGGTCGATATACTCCATGGTGAGGCATATAGTAAACATTTTTTGGAATGTCATTGTCCGAAATCACTCTCAAGTGACCGAGTTTATCATATTCATTAATAAAGTCTTTATACAATTTGAAATATTCCGTATCTCGGGAAAACCTTTTCCACAACGAATTCAGTTGTCTGAGAGCAACATCCTTTGATTCCCCTAAACACGAAGGGTCACATTTAAAGGGTATTGAAACAACGTATCTACCCTCATTATTCCTGAAATGAGTTTTTGCAAAATGTTCCTCACAGACAGCAGTTTCTTTACTCGCAGGTACCTCTACTTCTAAATTTTCTACCTCCCAGAATCTCTGTAACGTTTTATTTAAATCGTCCTCTACAGCTAACGCACAATGCACTTTTGCTTCACTTATATTATTTATAGTGCCGGTCGCAATGTAACCGAGCACCGAATTTTGTAACATTAATTGAGACCCTGGTATATATATTTTTTCCGATTTTAATAACTCATAGAAAATTTCTCCACCAAGCAAAGCATCCACCCTCCCCGGAATAAAGAAAGTTTCGTCCGCTAACTGAATCATATTTGGAAGTTCAACACCAACATTTAGAATCGTTGATGGTGTGAATTCTATTATTCTTTTCACAACAAGCATCGTTAATTCTTTCTCAAAACTCCCATCTCTATTTGTTATAGAAGTCTTAACACAACGCGTAATATTTAACTTAGAATCATCCAAGCCGGAAATTACTGCGTTAAATCTCGCAGTATTTAAGTCTAATCTATCGCAACAATCCTTTTCAATCAAACATGTCTGTGATCCTGCATCGAGAATGCATCTAATTTCTACATATCTATCATATTTATTTTTAATGAAACACTTCGCAGTGGATAAAAGAACGTGTCTTTTATTTTTGTTACTATTTCCCACACTAGTGGCGACGAAAGACTGGGGACTTATTTCATTTTCCCTCTGAACGCAACCTGCAAAAGACTGTGTCTGTTGACCTTGATTAGTTTCGTTCGAATTCGCCGACTCCGTTATTGCCATCCCCCCTCCTCTACTAGAAAACACCCTTGCATTTATATTCAATCCCGACCCATTGCTGTTACTTTCCG
>JAXGGA010015817.1:0-28132 GCA_038373865.1 Uloborus plumipes
AGAAATAATCAACTATTAAAAAGTGTCGCTAAAAAAAACTAAGTGGAGAATCATTTTAAGAAATTCTGAGGGTAAAAAAAAAAGTTTTTTTATGCACACCTTTAACAAAGAGCTTTTCAAAGAGGAAAAGAAAAAAAAGAGAGAACCATTAAAGAAATCAGCAACATTAATAAATGCTGTTTAACACTGACGTCTCTATATTTTTGCCTGATTCTAATAGATCCTACCTCTGAAATTTGACAGTTAGTGATGAGTTAATTCTTTGAAAGTATTTTATAGCCACTGGCATGCTCTGTCAACTAGTCACGTAGTCAGACTACTTTTCACTTTCTTGTGATTGAAACAACCGATGCGTTTGATTGTTGTTGGAAGATATCGTCACGTGACCATTCAGTAGAGTTGAGGAATCGGCTTAAAACACTTAAACTTTTGCTTGTGTTCTTATTTCTTTTCAATTCCTTTTTTTTTTTGTTCTAAGATGCTATGATACATAGCTATAAGTTTTTCTTCCAAAGCTTGATTTTTCCTGTAGTCAGTGTGAATTATTCTTTAGCTTGGACGGGTATTTTCGTATCATTGAAAGCAATGGCAAAATGATAAAACATAGAGTATTTGTACCATTAGAGTAACCAGGATTGTCTTCCGAAGAGAGGTTTTTTTCTTTGGTCAAAACACCCTTTACGGGAACTTTCTTTACTGAAGATTTGCGATCCGGATCGTATGCAATGAGCGATGTTTCCGAGATTCTTTTTACAAAGTAATTTTTTTTAGCAATGGGAATCTTCAGAGTGAGGCCGATACTCTGGTTTTACGCCAAAGAATCAATGAAAGAAAAAGAGAAAAAAAAACGGGAAAAAATTGTTTCTGATGCTTTTTGAAGTATTTTAGGTGGTATACCCTCTGAAGTCACTTTTTGCTGCAAATTTTTTTGCTTTCACTTTTCTGCCTTCTAACTTTTTTTCCCCTTCCAAATCAAAGTAATAACTATGATAGTGTCGAAAACAGTACAAAAGAAAAAGCTAACCCTAAATAGTTGTGACGGTAAAAACTGTGGTCATATTTGAATTCCGGAGGGAGGGAGGGGGTGTACTTTACATAATGCTCCTTTCCCCTCCAAATAAAATAGCGTTTATGATCTTGTTGAAAACTGAAAGTTGGGGACGCTATTTTCAAAAGGTGAGACGTGGTGGAGCCATATTTGAATTCAGCGTCATTTTCAATAAGAATCCGCACGGATGGTGTCAGAAGTATTTTCCAGCGCTTATCTATTCTTTTCTTCTCCTTTTTTTGCCATGCATTGTATTTATTAAGTCCAAGTTTTCATATGCAGTTGCTCTCAAGAAATACATACTTGTATGCAAAGCACAAAGTTTTATCATTCTATGCCCAAAATGCTAAAAAGGAAGGATTTAACGTTAAAACATTGACATTTTGTTTCCGTTTACCCCAATTGACCCTACTTTGTTAAACATGTATAAAGGGATAAAAGTAAGCCACGCATTACACGAGATTAAGAGTCTTTTTTTTTTCTTGAAAGAGAGAGATGAGAATGTTTTCAAAAGGAAACTAATATTATCTCTAATATGCTGGTAAGCACGAACAAAGTATGCATTGAACAATGAATTGTTTTTTCCTTAGGATTTATTTACAAACACTTTTATTTACTCTATTTTTAATTTTTCCGTCGTTTTGACTGTGGGAGATGGACATGCGTTACGCTTGGAGTAACTTACGACGAAACGCAATTGCGATTACGATTATGACTGCAAGGGAATGGAATATCAGATTGCGATTACAATTGTAATTACGATGTTTCTCCAAAACTAGATGACGATTGTGACACCGATTATGCAAAGCTTTTAATGTAACTGTTTATGAATAAGCTAAACTGGGTTTATGATTCAGCTTTTGCAGTGTTCCTACTATTTTAAGCATAAATATTGAATACTGATACATGTATTTTTTAACAGGAAAAGACTATAAATACAATAATAAAAACTGATAGAGATATTCCATCAACTTAAGCGGAATAAATACAAGTAAATTTGTTCGCAAATCCAACGTTACCAAAAGTTATAACTTGAGTTGGGGCTAGTAGAATGTAGACGGTAAAGTTGGGTTTAAAAAAAACTGGTTTCTGAAAAATGTTTCTATGAGATTTAAGGAGTTTGAGAGAGTCTATATATGTCCCTATTGTTAAAAAGTTATATTTAATATATTTTATTCATTAATTTTGCTGAATTCTTGTTCTGTATTGCACAATTAAAGATACCTATAATTGCTAATTGGATACTGATACTGGATGATTGCATTTGTGAAAATTTAACTGTCTCTAACCAGATTTTTGTTTTTATTATTTTTTAATAATTCAATAAGTCATAGCAAAACATTTATAAAAATATATTATCTATCCAATGATAGTTATACTCCCGAAAGCAGAATACTGCTAAATCGGCGACGTACGTCGCAGAACAGACATCGGGGCTGCAGAACAATTCTATTCAAAATTAAGCAACAAAAAAAAAAAAAAAAAAAAGGAAAAAAAACGTTATCGTTCGAAAGTAAAAAAAAAAAAAAAAAACGTTTCGCTCATAGCCCATGTCTCGCAGAGCAGCAGGCAATAATATCGGCGCCGTAATGACAGGCTACCGACATTATTGCCTGCTTATCGACTTATATGGCAGTGCCATATAGACCACAGCAGACGTGCGGACGACTTGACTTGAGCTTCTGGGGACCTTCCTGTTTTTCCACAGAACTTCAGTGATGACACTTGCGCAGGCTTCGTTTGAAGTTCTGCAGTCCTTATTTGGGCAGCAGAACTTTAGCTATGAAACTTGCAGTACATGCGAGACTTCACATTTTGGCCGCAGATCTTAAGTGACGAAGCTTGCGGTAGGTACACAAATCAGTTCTTCAAATTATGTTTGAAACAATTTTTTCGCAAGAGAGTCGCAGGGGCGCAGATTTTCAATTGAAGTTTTGCAGGTCTTCACATTTTATCCGCAGAACTTCAGTGACGACACTTTGTTTTTCTATTACATATTCAGTTATGTTTAAAACCATGTTTCGTCATGAGAGAATTGCGGGGACGCAAGCTTCGCTTGAAATTCTTCGGGCTTTCACATTTTGGCCGCAGAACTTCAGTGACGAAGCGTGTAGTACAAATAGTTTTTTAAATTATGTTTAAAACAATTAATTCTTCCGCGTTAAAGAGTCGCTGGGAGCGGGAATCGTTTGAAGTTCTGCGGGGGGCCTACACATTTTATCCACAGAATCAGTGACGAAACTTGCAGTACAAACTATAGTTATTCAAATTATGTTTTAAACAATTAATTCTTCCGTGTTAAAGAATCGCGGGAAAACGGGCTTCGTTTGAAATTCTGCAAGCCTACGCATTTTATCCGCAGAACTTCAGTGACGAAACTTGAGGTACAAATTAGGTATTCGACAATGTTGAAAACATTTCTTCCTCGTGAGAGAATCTTGGGAGGAGGGGGGGGGAGGTACTCGCTTGAAGTTTCGCGATCTCTCAGATTTTGGCCGCAGATTATTTATTCAGATTGTACTCTCAGGCACATTGAAAATAGCGACCCAAGAACAAATCGTCGGATTGATCAGCGACTGCGTCTACAGTGGTGCCAAGCCAGATCAATGTGGAATGTCACAGATTGGCAAAAAGTTGTGTTTAGTGATGAGTCTCGGTTTGTTTTAGGGACTGATGATAACTGTGTACGGATGTGGAGGCGCCCAGATGAGCGGTACAATTCCTTCCACACTGTTCTACGTCAAACTGCCCGCACAGCTGGTGTAATGATCTGGAAACCATATCCTATGATAGCTGGTCCAATCTAATTGTGATGCGTGAAAACTTAACCGGCCAACGTTACGTTGATGATATTCTTCGACCCCATGTACGACCTTTCCTAAATGGTCTCCCAGGGGCAATTTTACAGCAAGATATTGCTCGTCCGCATACAGCGAGAGTTGTTCAAGACTTCCTACGTCATTGTCAGACTCTTCCATGGCCGGCACGCTCCCCCAACTTATCCACTATAGAGCATGTGTGGGATCAGCTAAAACGTCAGATGCCATCGTGCCACTCTGTGCGTGATTTGGAGTTGGCTGTTACAAATTTGTGGACCCATCTGTCTCAGGACAACATCAGGCGTCTAATCAACTCAATACCAGACCGTGTGGCGGCATGTATTGCAGCTAGAGGTGGTCCAACGCGCTATTGAAGTTGCTCTGTATTTGTGTCCTTGCACACCCTGTATTCGTTCAATTGTCTTGATTTTTAAATCAAGTGAACCTCTCATCTGTATCATTATGTGTATTAAATTTCATTTCAATCCGATGCTTTCTTCCTGGGTCGCTATTTTCAATGTGCCTGAGTGTATTTAAAAAAATTTCCGGTGAGAGAAACGCGGGGCAAAGCTTTGTTTAAAGTTCTGCAGCATTTCACATATTGCCGCAGAATTGCACTTACGGAACTCGCAGTGAAAATTATTTATTCAAATGATGTTTAAAACAATTTTTTTCGCGTAAGAGAAATGCGGGGTGAAGGGGGAGGGGAGTCTCCTTTCAAGTTTTTCGGGATTTATCCAAGCACCACCTCCCCCCCACCCCATCAATCGGAAAAATGTTTTTTAACATTTGTTCTGCGATCTGGAAATTATTTGACGTCCCAATGGCCGAGCTTGAAATTTTTAAACTTGAGTTTTTTGAACTGAATTTCTGAACCGATGATGAAGTAAATATATAGTAAGCATTAATAACATAATTATAAATATATTTGTCAAACTAAAGCATTTAAAATATGAATTAATGAAAATAAAGCAAGAAATATTTGCAAACTTATGAAATCTTTCTAATTCAAAGAAAAATGAAACAAATTTAAAAAATAATTATTGTCTTTACCATGGTATTAAAAAATTAAGTTGATTTGGTTGGATTTTTGGCATAAAAGCCTTAATAGGCTATACTGAGCCAAACAATTGTTTAAAAGTAAAGGTGTCAAAATGAAAATGTTTGAAGAAAGAACCTGTAGAATTAAGAAAATTTTTGCTGAAATCAACACATGAATGAAGTTTTAAATTTTGAATAGTAAAAAACAGAAATCCAAACTGCTGAAGAAGGAAGAATTTCTCTAACAAGTCTTTCAAAGAAGGATGAAAATGACTAAAGAATCTGAAGCGAATATGATTGAAATTTGGACAATCACGAGGCAATCTCCATTGTATATGCAATACTGTCTGATTGACATTACGTGTGCTACATAAGGGCAAAACAGATGTCTATGAGTAAATCTGGTGTGGCCTAAAGAAAGAGGTATTATAACTTCTTTTCTGGTGATCTTTGATGACTTGAAACATTCGTCGAAGGCTGACAACAGTGCAAATAATTTCGCGACTCTCTTTTTGCCATCAAGTATCAATTGATTAGGTATAATCCATTTAGAAAGGACACAACAAAAATTATCTTTGTCAGAAGAAGGAGAAAATGACGTGTCCCAGCTTCAAATTGCTCGAATTTTAAATGAGATTTAAAATTAAATTGAAATGTAACAACAAAATAAATGACACTGCAGTGCACAAAATATGCTTTGACACCATTTCTGCAGTTTATTACGCAAATGAAAAAAAAAAAATTCCCCCAAAAAACACTATTCTATGGTTTTTCTATGTTTCTAATTGTCCACTCTGTTACAAGCCTTTTGGAAATAAAATAAACAATTGCATTCAATCTGATATATTAAAAAAAATAGATAGTATAACTGCCGTGATTAGCTTGCTACATTGAATTATGTTGTCAACAACCAGGGCGAACCTCATTCTTTTCTTATGGTAGTTAATTTGAACTGTTGGATGTCCATTCTATTACAGTCGATTTCATGATGTATATATTATGTGTATATTATAAGTAAAAATGAGAACACTTTTTAGTAACATTTTGACGGTAAATATATAATGTATAAATCTATCTTGCAGAACAATTTTGGGCAAATAATTTTGCGTCGCAGAACATCACTAAGTATTCTGCTTTGGGGGTTATACTAATGGTCACTTGTTTTTGCTTCGTAGTTGGGTGCGCTATTCAAGTCATCTTTGTTTTAATCTTCGGCATTATTTTATTCAAGACGTAAAACTTGTAGTTTTGTTACTTAGTATGAAAACTTTTGGTTTAATTTTGGGAAAAAAAAGAGAGAACGAAACCATTAATTGAATCGTTTATTTCGAAAAGGTAACATCTCTATTTTGATCTCCTCTGTCTCTTTAGAAAATTAAACAGCGCACGGTTATATTTTTGAATGTCATAATCAATGGTTATTTGGTAAATTATTGCAGTAATTGTGTACTTAACTAAAGGCATTTTTTCATTGATTATGACATTCAAAAATATAACCGTGCGCTGTTTAATTTTCTAAAGAGACAGAGGAGATCAAAATAGAGATGTTACCTTTTCGAAATAAACGATTCAATTAAGCTCTGAATCCGCGTGCCGTCTCTCATAAGTGAAAGTCGAAGCAATATTCATTTTCAGCAGTGAAAATAATATAATGTACAAAACTATAGTCACATCATATTCTCTTAAATCAGAATAAATCGAAAACTCACCTATTAAAAGAAGTGTACTGTTTGCTTTTAATTGCTGGGCAATGTAATTTAAATCAGTTGTTTGGTAACAGTTTATGGTAAATTTTCAATGCACTCTCATTTTTAATTCATGTTTTTGAGCAGCATTATAGATATTTTACCTAGTATTCGCACTTACAGGATAACGTAAAAATGTTACTTGAAATTAGTTTTACATTAGTTTGAAAGTATGAGTATATCATTTTTGAATATGATTTAGCAATAAGTTTTTTTTTAAGAAAAACATATTTGAAGTATTGGTATTCTTCCGTTCAAACCCCTCAGACCACAAAAGAAATGAGTTAATGAATTAGCTATGTAAGTAATACAAATGAAAGACTAAGTAAACGAAATGAACTATTACACTTTGACTAGCCTTCATCTGGTAAATTGTATTACGGTAATTCCATTTCAGATTAATAAAAAAAGGTTTCGACTGCATCCTTTTCAGTTTCAACAAAAAGTTGAATGAAAGGCACATATGGCGAGATGAGTAACAATACAAATATTTAAATTTCTATTTCTAAAACTGTTCAACACACAAGGCGTTAAAGAAAAAAAATTACACGTGAAATAAATTGAAAACTGTTTACTTACTAAGAACCTTCTGTACCTTCCCTCCTAATTGTAGCAGAAAGAAGATTCAACACCTATTGCAAAGTGAGAGAGTATAGCTTTCTATTGATATATTACATTGATTTTCTTGCTACAAAGTTAAGCTTCAGGGTCACTCACCATGACTTTTGACCTTAAACATTTCAAAACACTCCCCTTTGAATATCTGTAAACAAATATATTTTATGACACCAACATAACCCTTCCACTTTACCAAAAATTAGTTTGGTATCGCTGTGGCTCGGCACTGCAAAAAAGAAGACATGTTTATAAATTTGCCGTAGATGCTTTATTCTATTTTAGTTATTATAGTATTATTTTAATTTTGAGGCGTATTTCTCATGAAATTTCAATGTTTTTCCAGATCAACAGGCATTTGAATAACAAGCTAAAATGTGATAAATTTTATTTTGCTTGTTTTGAGGTATTCAAGGTCAAAAGTCATGGTAAATACTTCTCAGTTTATTCGCATATTATGAGATTTTCACAGTACTATATTTTGAAGAATTTTTGAAATGGAAATCTGAACATTATTAGGATTACTTATACTGCCATAGGTGGTTTTCATGCAAAATTTTCGGAAAATAGAAATGGGTGAGGTAGGAAATTTACTTTGATTGATGTGACATCAATTTGCTCATCTGCAGAAAAAATGTCAATATTCTTGTGCCTGTTTTTTTTTTTTGCAGTGTCTTGTGTTTGCGGTACCAGCCTTATCTTTAGTTTGGTAGAAGAATAATGTTCGGGCAAATATTTTTTTTTTCAAAAACTTTTGTGGGGCGTGTTTGAAATGTTCAAGATCAAAAGTCAAAGTGACCTTGAAAATTAAATAGGTCGGAAAAAGTCTTGTAATATTCCAATAAAGCTCTAGTCTTTATATTTACAATGCTTTTTTTATTTTTATTCTTCTTTCATTAGAAGAAAAGTTGCAGTCAATTATTAGTGAATACTTTTAATTTTTACCGCACATTCTGAGTTTTTTATAGCTATTTATTTCGATTAATTTTGGGAATAAAAATATAAAATAGATAGGATTGCTTATCTTATCACATGTGTCCTTCATACCAAATTTTATGAAATTCAGAAATGGTGTGGTCAAGGAGAATGTGATCTGATGTGAAATTAACCATAAAGCATTTAAAATCAAAACATGGGCTAATATCAACTAAATAAACTCAGCACTTGTCAGTAGAACTAGGTGAATACTTAAAATGCTAATTACAAAAACTTCCATCAATAACTAGACAAATTCTTTTTATAAACCTCAAAATGTTACAATATACAGTGAACTCTCACTTATGCGCCGGTCCAAGAGGCCAACAGAAAAAGGCGCATAAGTGAGAGAGACGTATAAATGAACAAGCCTATTTAAAGGACTAAAACGAAACATAGGTTCTAATGAGATAATAAATAAGAATGTGTCTATAGAAAAGGGACAGATTAATACGGTTTGGCAATTACTGTAACGTAACTACAATGATAAAGCGAAAACAAAAATTGAAGCGTACCTAATTGCGAATTGTACCCTTTAAAACGATCCGTAATAGATAATTGTCTCTCTCCGAACTGAAGTGCAGGCGGAAAAACTGCCTTCCGTGAGCAAGAAAGGCGAAAGATTAAAGAGGAAAGTGAAGAAAAATGTTTATTTTTTGGAGAAAATAAATTTCATTTTTAAATTTTACCGAAAATTCGGCGCATAAGTGAAATATTTATCTGAGCGACGCATAAACGAATGATACTATTATTATTTTGCTATGAAATGTGCTGGGACCATTCAGAGTCGTCGTATAAGTGAAAAAGGCGCATAAATGAGGCGGTGTATAAGTGAGAGTTCACTGTATGTTTAAACTTATATCGGCGATTCTGTGTAAACTCGTAATTTTCCATACAGAATCTGTTCGAGCTTTTTTTTTTTTAAATGTTCGTATAATTCTGATACTATTGCTCAGGAAATTAATCTATTACTTTATTGGTTCGAAAGAAGGTTAATTGAAGTTTCTGTTTTTGTGATAAATCATGTCAGGGGGGCAAGTCCCCTGTCAGGTGTTACTAGACAGGGGACAGTGTATTTTCACTTAGTTGCCTAATATATTCGCAAAATTATTGGAACATAATTTGTTACTTAACCTATACATATTTACACAAATCATGGACACAATAAATAATGTTTCATAATTAAAGTAATTAACAATAATGAAATCACTTACCAGAGGACTTTTCGCAACGACCAAGATGCGGACTTTCATCACAAATGTGACTCCGAAACTAAACAAAAGTAGCGTTTCAACACTGTTCTCAGCAATTTCGCAAATTCACACTAATAATGTTAAACTTCATGCCATAAAGCATTTGCAAGAGTATTAGATTTTTTCCATTACAGCTCTGAATTCGTGGCAGGGGACTGTTTAAAAAAAGAAAACTCCGGACAGAACTCACATGATAATGTTAAGTTTTAGAAATACGCAATTAGACCTTATTCCATAAAAAATATAGTTGCATTTTTCGGTTTTTAGATATTTAATTGCCAATTTTATGTAGAGTGTAAATGGGGTTTAAGTGTTAGACTTTACGATTGGAACAACCAGGGGACTGCGTTTTTAGGACTTACTCTAGAAAATTCTTAAGATAATTGAATCGGTGAGTGCAAAAACAACGTCAGTCAAGACCTTCAAATTGTTCAGGAGAGTCTCAACGTCTTAATTCTAGTATTGTTTCTGCGATCAACATTCAAATAACAGGCCTCGTATCTTTCAAATTCGTAACCTGACTGACGTGATTTTTGATATATCAATGTGCATCTTGCCTCCCACGCTCGTTTACATAACGAATTCTCGAATTTTTGTGACTGATGTTGTTTTTGCTCTCACCGATTCAATTTCTGGAAAAAATAAATAAATTGTTGTCACTCCAAATACAATTAGGCTTACAATTATGCTTTACTTGAATTAAGAGAAATGATTTCTTAATTACACTGTATTATTTTTAAAATAATCGGTCTGGACAGCTAATTACAAGTTTACAGAGAAACGCCCATATAAGCTATTTGTTTTTTGACTTGAATCCACTATATGTTTAAGATTATGGTTAAAGTATCGCTAGATAGGTGGCCCCTCACCCAGTGCAAATATATTACCATTTCACATTTCCCAGCTATTTTACTTTACTCTTTTCTTCCCCTACTGATAGTTTCTTTCCAAGCGTAGTGAAAAATATAAATAATAACTCTATATGCTCCTAAATACTTACCGCCAATTCTGCTTATTTAATTCGGTTTTGTTTACAGTATATTTACAACGTGCTGCGAAACTCGGTAAGTTAGAAAATTTCGTAGAATAGAACTTAAAAAAATATGTCTCATTGTCAGATAAATTTCACTCTTGTTACTTTGTTTTTAGTATATTTTTTCTATTTGTGTGGTTTTTAATTCTTTCAGGGATTTTGCTGCAGTAAAAAACTTTAAAAGTAATTACTAATTTAAATTCATACACTCCAGGGCCCCTCGTACCTACCACAACTCGTGGTTTAACCGGAATAGGGCCCTGAAGAGCGCTCTGTCATTTTTGAACCAGAACCAAGGGTTGAGCAAACCCTTTGCCCAGCACCCCCAGAGGAATCGTTTCACTTGGAGGACTTTGTGACTACGACATTTTTAACGGTCCTCCAGCCACCATTAATCAAGACTGTGGATCTTTTATCGGTTGGGATCGAGCCCGGGTCCCTCCGGTCACGAGTCCGACGCCTTACGGATCAGGCCACCATGGCCCTCGCTAATTTAACTGTGAAAATATGTCTGTAAGAAGAAAAACTTTACATAAAGGTGTCCAAAAAAAAAAAAAAAGCTGAATAAAATTAATTACAGGGTACTTAAACAAAAGAACATGTATGCATGAATTAACCATATTTGTATCTCAGAACCAGACTAACGTAAGTCCATTTTTGTAACTTTTCAGAAGAGGGCGAAAACGATTGTCGATTGCATGCTAAGGATGGGATTCGCGCTCTTTTAACGCTGCCGAATAACTGTGAAGAAATTTCTTTTGTATAATAACGTTTTCATGGGTCGATGCGGAGTAAGGTTCAGATATACAGTGAACTCTCACTTATACGCCGCTTCATTTATGCGCCTTTTTCACTTATACGACGATTTTAAATAGTCCCAGCACATTCCATAGCAAAGTAATGATAGTATCATTCGTTTATGCGTCGCTCTAAAGAAAAATATTTCACTTATGCGCCGAATTTTCCCTAAAATATAAAAAAAAAATTTTCTTTTTAAAAAATGATCATTTTTCTTCTCTTTCCTCTTTAAACTTTTGCCTCTATTACTCACAGAAAGCATTTTTTACGCTTGAACTAGAGTTCGGAGAAGGTCAATTATCTATTATGCATCGTTTTAAAGAGAACGGTTTATAATTAGGTATACTACAATTTTTGTTTTCTCTTTTTTATCATTGCAGTTACGTTACAATAATTGCCAAACCGTAGTAAAATGTCCCTTTTCTATAGAAAAATCCTTATTCATTCTCTCATTAGAAACTATGTTGCGTTTTAGTCCTTGAAATAGGCTTATACGTCTCTCTCAGTTATGCGCCTTTTTCTGTTGGTCTCTTAGGCCGGCGCATAAGTGAGAGTTCACTGCACAATGCAGTAATAAAGTGAAAATCAATATTTTTGGACTAACGTCGTTTTGGTTCTGACGTATAGATATGCGAAAATAAATTAAAAGGTTTATTAACTCATTAATGCCTGGCATTTTTTCCCCCAAAGATATTTTGTATACTGGTTACAAATAGTGCTTAATGGACAGGAAAAATAATAAAAAAAATATTATGTAAAAAAAAATTAATTAAGGAAAGAAAAATCGTCCTTTAAAAGTTATGATAGACCCCAGAGGGTACATACTTTTCTTACTAATTTTTTTTTTCTGCCTATGATATAACACTTAAAAAGACATTTCATAAGAAGAAATAAAATCAGCAATTAACATAAGCTGGGAATAACTTTAAAACTTAGCTTTTTTTCTTGAGATTGTGAATGATGTCATTTTTGATAAAGATCATATTAAAACTGCTACAGAACACACTTTACAATGGTTATGTGCTGCAATCTGTTAATAACGAATCAGGGGCGGATACAAGGGAGGGGCGATGGGGCGATCGCCCCTCCCTTGGGGAACGTTTTAACGGTAGTTTTTCGAAATTGAAGTTCTAAAAATGCAATTTTATACGAATTTTAATAAAGTTGGGGCAAGAAGTTTTAAGGCTCTCCCCCGGAAGTATTTCGAAATTGCAGTCCAAAACTTTTGCGATCAATATTTGTACACCAGTATGGATAGTAAAAAGTAACAGAGATCAATCGCCTCTCCCTTGAAAAATTTCTGGATCCGCACTTGTAACGAATTGAAACAATACCAAGGTACTAATTGAACACTATTATTTGGTTGAAATGTTTATTTTGGGGAAATTCAGATCTTTTTTTGGATTGTCCCTAAAAAGGGAAGCTAGACATTAATGGGTTAAGAGCATATGAATGTTTCACAAAACAACTAAAAAACAAACATGCTTTATTATTAGTATGTTTCTTAAATAAAGATTTTGAAGAGCAAATCTTCTATTAATGTTTAAAGCAATTAATGAGAACACCTAGTGTTTTGTCCTCAATACTCACTACTTAAAAAGAAACCTAAATTGAGCGGAAACCTAAAATAACTAGGCATGCTAGTTGGTAAAAACAATTTAAGTGAATAATTATTGCTTATTCTGAAAAGTAATGTGTGGGTCGTTCGAGTCATCAAATATGATTAAGAGACCGTGACAGAATGTTTCTTAAGATTTTTGTTTTCCCTAAACTCATTAGTTTAATTTTGTCATTGGATAAGATTGTTAGATCAACTCTATCGACACGCATTTCAGTTCTTTAAGTGCTGATAAATAAAATGCTACGTTGTAATAAAAAATTCGAAATTTTTTGTACTGAGATATGGATAAAATGAATAGTCAACACAACCAAAACACAATTAAAAAAAAAAAAAAAAAAACTGCCCAAATGCACAGAAGGGTCCTTTTTCAATCCAACTTTCTCAGTCCTTCATTCCAAGAAAAGGTGCCACGGCAAATCTTGTCGGAGACAGCATTGCAAAGTTGTAATAAAATATTCGAAATTTTTTGTTCTGAGATATGGATAAAATGAATAATCACTACAACTAAAGCACAAATTTTTAAAAGACAACTGCAAATGTACAGAAGGGTCCTTTTTCAATCCAACCTTCTCAGTCCTTCATTCCAAGAAAAGGTGCTCCGATGGGAGGTCACCCTAAAAATTCTTATTCGGCAAATTTTGTCTAATGATTAGGCAAATATGGAGACAGCATTGCAAAGTTATAAATAAAAAAAAAATCCATATATAACGATGCTAATGCTCATATTTTATCATTCCGTAAAAATTGGAGTTTCAATCGGCATTATGGAAGTCGGGTTCCCATCCCCCCCCCAGGCTCAATGGCGAAAATCCCCCCCCCCCCCAAATTTTTCACAACCCTCTTGTGCTTTTTATTTTTATTTTACCTCTCTTTTTTATTTTATTTATTTTTTTTAAATCTTATTTTTTTAAATATTTATTTATTTTTTAAAATATTACTTATTTATTCTTTTAAATATTAAATATTAATTTTTTTATTTATTATTAATTTTCTAAAAGTACAAATTATGCGTAGAACAGAATCACTTTTTTTTCTCTTCCAGACATTCGAAGCACACTCACACACAAAATAAATAAAAAAATAACAATAATAAAGAAATAAAAGAACTAATTTAAATTAAAAATATTAATTAATGAACATTTTTTATTAAAAAAATCAGTAAATAATTTACATAAATAAGTAAATAAACAAATTAGTTTTAAAAAATCCACTCCAAAAATTTTGATGGCACAACTTGCGCCATATTCCCTCCCTGTGGGCACCCCTGATGAAAGTTTCCCCTGCTAGAAGTTTTAGTTTAGGACCGTCGTGAATCCAACCCTCATTTGTGCTGAAGTGCTCAAGGAACAACACCTTGTCGTGAGTGAAGGATTCGCTCAATTTTGCGAGCACAAGACGTCTGTAGTTTTCATATAATCAGTTTTTAATAAAAAAGAATTTGAAAGAAAAATATTTTCTTCATGAATTCACAATCTTTTTCTTCACAACTTATCCTCAAGAAAAATAAAAGAAAAATTGAATCCTCATACTTCAATGTAAAAGCGGGCTGATAAAATGGCTTCGAAGGTCAAAGCACACTGCCCACAACCCTTGATTTTAAGCAGAGTTATCTGTGCTCGTGTGGTAATGTAATATATACATGAAAGAACCGTGATGATTTATGACCTCCCCCTCTCCTAAAAAAATAAAGAAACTATGGCTGATTGATTGATTTCTGGCGGTGTTTTTTTTTTTTTATTTTTTTAGTTTAACTACTCAAAACCATTTATCATAAAGAATTTTGTTATTGTCGTTAATAATATGGTGTATCAACAAAATTTTTTGTTTTCTTGACGAAATGAAATTATTTGGTTCTGGATAAATCCCTTGGACTTTAAATATCTGGGATGTTTTTCGTTGCAAATATATATCATGTTTTTCACTTCATGATCGAAATAAAACCTTAATAAAATGTTTTTTTCGTACTTGAAACAATTATCTCAATTTTCAAGTTAATAGATTTAAGAACCTATTTTGTCTTGTCCCTCTTATAAAATCCGGTCGCCGTACTAGCGTTTAGTCATAGCTACGTTCTGTTTATGTCAATAAGACCAACTGTGTACTTGTAAAAATTGTCAAAGCAAATGATTTCTGCCAATGTTGATTTTTTACTCGATGCATTGGCAAATAGAAAAATTTACACTGGCGGTCAGTAAATTACGTCTGAGGGTTGATTTACACTTGACAGATATAACAGTTCTAAGAAAACGAATCGGTGCTGCGACCTAGAAAGCGAAAGTAACTTTTTCACGCTCTCTTCATAAAAGAGTGAAAACGGGAAAAAAATGGCGTTCGCCGAAGCGAAACGGGAGCGATTCATTCGTGCCACTCGCAAACTAATCACTTGATGGGCTCAAAACATTTCTTCCGCTTTCACTCAACAGAATGGTGTGTGGGGTTATTACGATTAGTGTGTGTGTTCACTTTGGCAGATAAAAAGCAAAAAAGAAAAAAAAATCGCACTTTTGATTTATTTTCGAACATCGTTTAATTAGATTGTTGTAAATTACTGACATTCGAAAGCCATCAACTTCAATTTTCGGAAGTCTGTTCTTATTGGACAGTAACGCAGGTCTGGCAGTTTGAATGGGGAAAGAAACGTATAGTGAAATGAAGTATGATTCAATTGTTGTTTAATTAAGGCGTAGCGAATTGCTATAGATTACTTTTGAGTGGACTCGGTGTTGCTAAAGGGGGTTTACTCATGACTAAGTGGTTGTCAAGCTTTGGTACATAGCGCTTCCTAAAGTGGTACTCATGGTACACACTTCAAGAAAAAAAAGGTTGCTTTAATGAGAATGTAGAGGTGTAAAGATCTTACATTCATATACTTTGTAAGCATATGGGCAGTAACCCACAGTTTATTCTAAAGATTGAACTTAAGAATAAACTGCATTTTCTTTCACTTTTGGGAATAAAAAAAAAAACAATATATTTACAAATAGAGTTATCTGCATATGGGTTTATACGTGAGCTGAGATATTTTTAACGCTCCTACAAAACGTTCCTACAAGTGTATTTAACGCACTGAATATTGAAAATACAATGAAGTATTTTCACGCATTATGTCTCGAATAAAAATTTCGCCCCTTGGGAAACGGAAGGAAAAAACAGAAATTTGAATTTAAAAAATATTACATTTAAATATATTTATAGATTTTTTATCCAAAGTTAGAAGCATTCTGGGGGTTGAAAAATCAAAACAGTGCACATTTTTTTCTTTCCCTGCCATCTTCATTTTTTTAATATTTCCAATGGCAAAAAACTTAACAAATTAGTTACAAGCAACAATAAACACAATGCGAACAAAGAAACGAAGCCATTTTCTCTCATTCGGCCTCTTGCCTCTCAATCCAGTCAAGGAAACCCCATGAAGCCCTCTAAAGTAGGTGATGTGATGGACTTGGACATCCATGATGACATGGTCCTCAAAAAGATTACAAAAGGAGGTTGAGAGTACCAGAATAAAGGTGTTCAGCTGAACAATCAGGTTGGGTGCAGTCTGAAAATTGCAACTGCCTCACGGCCCGGGATAGTCATGAATGCTTAATGTCCCCATCTTTTGAGAGCAGTCAAGTTCTTATTTCTTTATGACAACGAGAATCCACTTTTATGCTTCCTAATGCACTTCAAGACGCTTCATAATGCACAAAGGAACACTCTTACGCATAAGGTGCAATATTTCCATACCTCTCTTTGCCAATGCATCAGCTTTCTCATTTCCACTAAATCCACAGTGTGTTGCAACCAACTAGAAAATAATTGCCTTTTTTATTTGTTCTAATTTTTTAATTGGTGTTTGGCAGTCCAGAACATCCCGAGAAGATCGGTCCTGTATTTATAGAGCATATAGACTATATTGCAGGTTTAGAGTTGGACAGTTTAACAGAGTTTTTGGAATTTGTCGGAGAGTAACCAACTGCTGCAGTACTATGTGTATAGCTGAGACCTCCCCATCAAATGCGGATAGAAATCTTCCGATAGGAGAATAAAAAGTGAAAAAGCGAATTGACGTATTAGAGGTGTTTATGTTGAGTTCTTATTATATTGAGTCTGTTAAGTTCTGTTCAGATACTTAACAGAACTTCGCAATAGATTTCTTTCTGAATCATTTCGGCGCTTCAAGAATGTCTGAACTAGGATTTGTTACTCTTTAAATTTGACGTTTTGGAAGAAAGAGACCCTGACAGCTTTTCTAACAGTTGAATTTATGGAATTGAAAGTCCAATGTGACTCTAATCTCTTCTCATTCAGTCCGATTCACTTCACTTCGCATGAATTCGAACCTTAACTCACTAGGTAGGAAAAACTTGGACTGGATTCTCTGTTCACTTGGAAGGTTTGTGAAAGAAATAGTTGATCGGCTGAAATCTCTTTGTTAATATCTTCCAAGCGAAAGGATATTGAAGTTTCGGCTACCAAGTGAACTAAGGCGGAGTGAAGTGCATCGGATTGTGTGAAGCAAGGATATGGCCTTGATATAGGGATATTTGAAAGACAGAGAGGTTTCCTATTAGCCGAGTAATTGGTTACCTTGTTTTCTTGTACTCTACGATGTGCAGGGATCCACAAGTGTAATCGCTTCGGTTTTACTTGTAAGTCGGAAAGTGGATCAAAATAGCAATAAACTATCGAAAAGCAGGAATTCTGTGTGTCGATAGCTTTTTTCTCTCTTTTGAAAAAGAATATTGACCAAAATTTGAAATTTTGGGTTGAAATTATGGCAACTTTGTACTATTTATTTTTCAATATATTTCTGGAATATCTTATTTCGTACATACAGAAAGACATAAACATTTCTTTCTTTTGCATTTTTCTCATCTCAGTAAAATTAACACATTTCAAAACGTATTCCTAAACACAGCAACTTGTAAAAAAAAAGCATTAGAAAAGTATTATTGACCCTTTTTTTAAAAGCATGTTTTTTTTCCTGTCACTTACTCAAGATAATTTCTTTTGAGAAAGAAAATCACTCGCACTTTAGGTGGCTCTTTGAATGAAGGCTTCTTACATGAAGGCAAAGCTTTATCCGGTTCAACAGTGGATAGAAAATACGCTTCCCAACCTAAGACTATATAGACGAGTCGTGGCAGTAAGCTTAAATTTCACCACTTTCGATCCAGTGCGTGTTTTGTCTTTTCTGACGGTTGATGAGTGGTTGTCTTTACTGGCGAGTTGTCTCGTTTTAGTATTTTTTCAGTGTGAACAATTATTAGCGGCACGTGAGTTTGACAAAGCTTAGCGATGTTCCGAATTTTTTTTCTGGTAGCTCTAGCTCCACAACAATGAAAAATTGAAAGTAAAAGTAAATAAGTTGGATCCAAAATGGTGACACTTAAGCTTGATGCGTCTGCCTGTCTATGTAGCGGCTCTAGCCTAATCTATGGATAAAATTTATATGCCTTCACATTTTCCTAACCCCAACTTAAAAAATAATAATAAAGCAGAGTAACTTCCGTTCTCAAAAGCGAAAATGTACTTCGATGACATTAAAGAGCTTATATCTAATATAGTTCTTAACTGCTATTATTCTTTTTCAGAATATAGTTACCGCGCTCGTTACTACTCCATCCCCGTCTTCAACGAACACCACTTCAACGGATCCTCCACCGACCACGCCCTCACCCCCGTCGAACACCAGTTCCTCCAATCAGGGCATTAATAGTGAAACAATGGACACTTATATATCCAGTATCATCGAATCTCCTCCCCTTCACTACATATCATACAGTCGCCCTGACAATATCGTTGGATACAAGCCATTTGACAACAAACCATTTGATAACCAGCCATTTGATCTTCAGTCATCCAATTCCGATCTTGCAGGTAAATTTTCCAAACTCTATTGTTTTAATAGGTACTATCATAAACTCTATGCATAATTAGTATATCATTCCTGATAATTCTTACTGATTAGCCATTAGACAAGATACGATCCATAGGACCAAAAACTTAGTTCAAAACCATCAGGAGACTTCGCAGTAGATCTTCTCAAGTCTCAGGCAAGAAAGAATTTCAGACGTCAAGAGCATAATAAAGGGACCAAATTACAAGAAATTAAGAGCATAAATACTACAATTTTTATTATTTTAATGGATATAAAAGGCCATTGCAGAACATGTGCACACACTTTCGTTTTTGAAAAGTTTTTTCTTTTTTCATATATTTTTAAATTGAACTGATTTAAAAGTCTCATTTTTGCTTCACATGATCAAATGATGTTAAAATGAATGACGAAAAGTAGTTTTCGGATATTTTGGAACCAAGATATCGCTATTTGAAGGAGGAACCTCTTTAGAAGTGCAGGACAACGACTGAGTTAATGACTCAAATGGTATAATATAGTTTTCCATTTAATTATTAAGCATTGCGTTTTAATTAAATACGCATTTTCAGTTCAATAAAACTTTTGAAGTTTAATTCGCTATTTTTCGTTGTTCTCCTTGCTGAATGCTTATCGATTGCTGTACTGAAAAAGATGGATCACATATATTTTCATCGCTATCTTCTTCATCAGCATCAGTTGTTTTCATTTAATTCAATACTAGAGCAAGAATGGCCTTACCTTGGCAAATGCAGCATATTTGTGAGCAAAACAATTTTACTTTTTTTACAGCCTCAATGCCAAAAATAGTATTGTAGTTTTTCTGTTTCAGGTATAAGTAGAAACTAATTTTGGCCCAAAACTTTTATTTATTAGTATTCATACCTAGTTTTCACGATCCAATGTGTTGTTGTTGTCTTGTGCCAGACAGGCTGGCAATTTGGGGGCGCTGCTTCACTTTTGCAACTGTACCTTAATTTGGTGTGAAGTCCTACTTCCACAGTACACGCATACCATAGGTCCCGTTTATAGGGTAGGCAACCTTTCACAGCATAACAACACATTCACACAAAGAAAGGACAGGCGAGAGAAAGCACATCCATGCCCAAGCCGGTATTCAAGGGCGGATACAAGGGAGGGGCGATAGCCCCTCCCTTGAGGGACTCTTCTCCAGCAATTTTTAGATTTTGAAGCTCAAAAAAGGCAATTTTTGATAATATTAAGGGAAATTGTACGGGGATTTGTTGCTCTGATCTGGAAAATTTTCCAAATGAAAGACCAAAACAATTGTAATCAACATGTGTTAACAAGGATTCATGGACAAAAAAATGGGCAAGTAAGAAAAAAAATCAATCGCCCCTCCCTTGCAACATTTCTGGATCCGCCCTTGCCGGTATTCGAACCCGGGACCACATTGCCCGTGGCAGACTGCTCTGACTACTAGACAAAGTGGCCGGCCATCCTATGTGTTACTTACTATTTCTGAACTTATCAGTAAACACGACGTAAATAGTGAAAAGGAGAAGTAGATGTTGAAGCAGAGAGATAGAATAACTTAGAACGTTTACTGTTACGTGCATTTTTCATGAGAAATAGAAAATTTCATTTGCTTGGATCATATCGGGAGAACAGCCGATGTCTTTGAAAACTTCAGCACAACCAATTTAATCCTGATGTTTTTCATATAATATAAATGTTTTTGTTTCATCTCTGTCGTATAATGTTAACGTAGTATCACATCCAGCTATTGCATGGGAAAATAAAACGTGATTTTGACATTTTGGATCTGAAGTTAAACTTTGGAATAGCAGCAAAAATATATTCACTACAGTTTTATTAGGTTTTAAAAAGTAGATAACTCTGCCACAGTAGGAGTTGGCGCAGTCAATATCATTTGAGTGATTCCATACCAACTCACCAGAAAAAAGAAAAGTTGGTCGCACGACCAACTCGGATTTTCTTTTAATTTGGCACACATGTTGATCATATAGAGGCATGGAAAAGTCCAAATTGTTAGGTTCCTGCTCCACTTATTTTCTGAGATACATGCCCTCAAAGTTTGTCCGCCACGTCAAAATACTAAAAAAGTAATGTTATTTAATCATTTTTTATAAAAAATCGTACTCATGCAAAATAAAAGTGTTAGATATCTATGGAAACTAGTTACCTCCAGGCATTCAGAAAAAAAATACTAGAATGTTCATAATGAAAATTGCTAAGATACAGGGCTCTTTGAAAATGTAATCACAAAACTCGATTTTGCCGATTTTGCTAAAATTGAGGAATTTATTCTAGTCCAGGCAATATACGGTTGAACCCGGCCAAAATTGCAACAGAAGCTTTTTCAACGGTTTTCGGGTTAGTAGACGCGTCTGAATAACATATCTAAAATCGTCCCAAATTGGGTCACGGGAACACCCCCAAAATCGGATTTGAAAATGGGGGGCTAGTGGCAATTACCTTCAAAATAGGTAAGCTAGTATTCTTCTTTTTAAAAACAGTTAAAACATATTTAGCATTCTCAGTTGTGATAATTATAGGTTAAGAGCCTCGATGAATGGTTACGTTCAATAAAAATTAGATAGAACCTCGATAGCTCGACACTGGCATAGCTCGACTATGCCGGTAATCCGACGTATGTTTCGCTCTCTAGTACAATGTTTTATTTATATGGGTTGAAAAAAAAAGTTGCTTTACACATGTTAATAGAAATTCACTATGTCTTCTACTAATTCAACCAACAACTTACCAGTCTACAACTTAAGGCCAGCGATCCGTATGCGGCCCACGTTGTAAACCCTTCCGACCTTTAAAAAAGGATTTCAAAATGGCGTAAATGCTTATCTCGAAACGCGACTAATACAAATAAGTTTACGCTTTCATGACATAAAAATTCTTTATTTTCCAAATATAAAATTAAGATAGCATAAATATTATAAAAGATTCTACTATGTACAAAACAATTACAAGTTACTCATTTTCATCATCGTCATCATACTCATAGTAATTAAGGCTTTGATTTTCAGTGATTGATTTGACATGCCCCACAAGCGAGCAATGTAGAGCAATTTGTTTTGCAGGAACAGCGAATCATGTTTAATAAGTAGTCTGGAGCTGGTGGTAAGTCACAAAGTATTGGATAGTAGGAGTTATTTTTAACGTACCAGCCCCAATCTTCTGGTTTGAGCCTATCTTTACAATCTTTCCAGATATTTATCTGTAAGTATGTACGGTAGCTATGGTATTTCATGGACGAATCAGTTGGAGGTAAACGTTCAGGTATAATGAAAGATTTTGCTGTTGTTACCTTCGATACCTACATTCTATGTCGTAGTACATCTGTCGATTCCAAAGCTTGAGATTCATACAGTTGAAGCATTGCTTTTCTCCCAGCAACTGCAATTTCTGAGTGTGAGCATGAATCAGTGGAAAGAACCTTTGCATAAGTACGGAGCTCTGCATCTTTCATCAGTTTGACGAACGCTGAAGTTTTTCCAATTGAAAAAATTCTCGATGTACTGTCTCAGCCTGTATAAGCATGTAGTAAAAGTAGTAAGTTGCAGTTTTCATGACCTACTGAAAATTGCATTTTCAGAATATCGTAGACAGGATTGGGAGTTGATCCTCGCCTTATATCACTGCGGTAAAACAGCTTGAGACCATTATCCTTCGCGTGATAAAGGAGTAAAATAAGCAAATCTGTGTCTTCGCCTATTATCGTGGTGTGCGCATGTGCAAAGGAGGATACTGCAGCACACACAATTTCCACATCAGCATCACAATCAATATTTGGAACAGAACACCCTTGTTTTCTTAATAAGTCACCTATAAAAAAATCATTGCTTGCTTGTTTTTTTTTTCATTAGCCAAGAACTGTTCTTTTTTCCCGAAAAACTGCATGGATGGGCTGAAAATAGTGTCTCTACTGGTTTTCGTATAGCGTCGTCTGTGAGAAGCATCTTTGATTGTTGGGGACCCTGTGTAACCATCAAAAACAATAATAGGTTTTCCGTACGCTTTAAGGACAAAATTAACGTAAGAAAGAGCAATATTTTCATAGGTGTCATTATTGCACCAAGGAAGGAGATGTAATAGAGATCCAACATCCAAAACATACCTTTCTGCCTGTACCATGTTGTCAGATTCTTCACTACATACGTTTTTAATGTACTTGACTATTGCGTGAGCCAATTCAGATTTTGCTACTTTTCTCATGTGTTTATTTTCAAATAATGCTGCAGGATATGCACAAAGTTCATAATGCATAATATCTGCGAGATCCATTTCACCACAAGTGGCAACAGTCATCTCCTCTGAAAAAGGAGTGCTGAATCTACTTGTATGTCTGGATCATTTTTGCTAAAAAAAGCAGCATGTGATCCTAAAGTTTTTACTTTGTCCGATCTTTTAATAGTGTATTTAAATACTTCCTGTCCAACCATTTTGGAAATTATATTTGTACCGAATAAGTGTGACTCATCCACATTAACACCTTCTTCGTCTGTTAGACCTGTAACAATATTGTGTAGAGTGGAGTCAAGATGAAACGGAGATACGGATTGTAGAGCATAAACTATCTTTTTAATATCATTGCTGCCTCTCTTTTGTCTACTGTCCCTGATTTCTTTATGTTGCTCACTACTTTGCATAAAAACTCCTGCATATTCCTGCATTGCTAAATTGTACATTGAACAAATAGGCATAGAAAACAGCCATGTGCCCCTCTGACTGTCAGAAAGTCCACTTCCTCTTGTTAGTCCTCCTCTAATCTTCAGGGAACGCATAAGTACCTGTTCTATTACTAGATCAGATCCGAGTCCACTCCAAGGTCTGGATTTTCTTCTTATTACAAATTTGCCTTCCATAAACATTTTGTACACTTTTTCCTTTTCAGATTGGAGATTTAGCATTCTTTGCAAGTACAGGTAGATAGATTTAACGTAATTTACATGTCCGGCTGCCGCTACAAAAGAAGGTTCTTTTGAATTAAAAAGTACTTGTTTTATTCAATTTTTAAGCTTCTTTCCCCCCTTTTTCTTTCTTTTTTTTTTGGCGACAGAATGGATCGCCAATTAATATGGGCCATAAATACAACCCACGGGCCTCAGCTTTTCAACCTCAAGTTTGTATAGTAGTAGACTAAGGATAATTACCTATTAAAATATGTGGCGTAATCAATTTCTTTTTTCAATCTACATAAACATAACATTGTATCAGACAGAGAAACAAATGTGTCGAGTTATCGGGATGGTCAAATTATCCAAGTGACGGGTTATCGAGGTTCTAACTAGTTTTTCTGCCATAAAGATTAGCGAAGCCGCTTTGCCTATAATTATTTCAGTTGCAAGGGCTGAATGTGTTTTTTTTATATGTTTTAAACAAGAGTACAGGCTTATTTATTTTGAAAATAATTGCCACTGGCCCCCTATTTTCAAATCAGATTTTTGGGGCGTTCCCGTGATCCAATTTTGGTCGATTTTGGATATGTTATTATGTAAGAGTTACTGATATAAAAACAGTTGGAAAACCTTTTGTTGCAATTTTGGCCGGGTTAAGGGTATTTTTTCTTTAGTTTAACTGGACATAACCAAAGGTTTACTCACTTTCTGGTAGTGTAAAGATGTTTACTATAAATGGTTACACAATGCATAACTTGGATTTCTCACTCCTTCTTGGAAATATTTAAGCTTAAATATAAGCCATAAGGCAAAAACAGGCGTTTTTGGCCATCTTGGCAGCCATTTTTCTCATAAAGGGGGAGCAGTAGAAACTTTAATTTTTTTTTTAAACAAGCCACTGATATGTTAGCTATTCACAGAAAAAGAGTTTACTTTGGTTATTTCTTCCATTAAGAGATATCCTGCTGACAGAATATGCATGTTTTTCGCGACGACCATATGCTTTTGTTCCCCTTCTCATGGACTTAAAATTAATTAAACCAAAAAATAGCAATATATTTATTAATAGCTGTATTATCTACCCAATATGTCCTGAAATTTGATTTATTAAATCATTGAACAATAAATTAGATAAATTGATGAAAACAAGAAATAGTATTTCTCTGATGCCTGAGCATTACGCACTCATAATTATAAAGCACTAAATACTTTCTTGAGAAATTAATTAACATAAACGAGCTCTAAATATTTATATTATAAGCAATACCCAATCTTGTGATTGGGATACTCCTGTTTTTAATTGCAGAATTTCTTGAATATCACATGAATATCAAGAAAATAAATGAGGTCTTTTCGTTTGATGTAGGATATTTTATGACAAATTTCATTTGATGGGCTACCAACTGAGCATGGTGATAAAGAGCTATTAATTTCAGCATCGAATTCCATTTTACCTTATTAACAGTTAAATATTTACAAAATAATTAAATAAATAATTTAATGTAAAGCCATGCTTGAAGTATTAAAATTAGTGCAACTAATTTATTTCCATACTGATCTTTACAAATTGACATGTGTTGAGCACTGATAAGAACTGATAAGAATAAGTTTACTCACTAAAATACTAGTTCACAGATACTATAAAGCATACATTCTATTTTCTACAAAATAACAAAGAGCAATTTTATCTTCCTGTTTGTAGCCATCAATCAGGAACATCCCAATCACAAGATTGGGTATTGCTTATGAGATAAATATTCGAAGCTCCTTTATTTTAATTGATTTTTTAAGAAATTCTTTAGTACTTACCCCTTTATACCTTTGTTCTTTGTTGCAGTATTATTTTGTAGTAAATAGAATGTATGCTTTACAGTATCTGTGAACTAGTATTTTAGTGAGTAAACTTATTCTTGTCAGTTCTTATCAATGCTCAACACCTGTCAGTTTTGTAAAGATCAGTATGGGAATAAATTAGTTGCACTAATTTTAATTCTTCAAGCATGGCTTTATATTGAATTATTTATTTAATTATTTTGTAAATATTTAATTGTTAATAAGGTAAAATGGAATTCGATGCTGAAATTAATAGCTCTTTATCACCATGCTCAGTTAGTAGCCCATCAAATGAAATTTGTCATAAAATATCCTACATCAAACGAAAAGACCTCATTTCTTTTCCTGATATTCACGTGATATTCAAGAAATTCTGCAATTAAAAACAGGAATATCCCAATCACAAGATTGGGTATTGCTTATAATATAAATATTTAGAGCTCCTTTATGTTAATTAATTTCTCAAGAAAGTATTTAGTGCTTTATAATTATGAATGCATAATGCTCAGGCATCAGAGAAATACTATTTCTTGTTTTCATCAATTATCTAATTTATTGTTCAATGATTTAATAAATTAAATTTCATGACATATTGGGTAGATAATACAGCTATTAATAAATATATCGTTGTTTTTTGGTTTAATTAATTTTAAGTCCATGAGAGGGGGAACAAAAGCATATGGTCGTCGCGAAAAACATGCATATACTGTCAGCAGGATATCTCTTAATGTAATAACCAAACTTAATGTAATAACCTAGTAATAACCAAAAGTAAACTCTTTTCCTGTGAATAGCTAACATATCAGTGGCTTGTTTTCAAAAAAAAATAAAGTTTCTACTGCTCCTCCTTTATGAGAAAAATGGCTGCCAAGATAGCCAAAAACACCTGTTTTTGCCTTATGGCTTATCTTTAAGCTTAAATATTTCCAAGAAGGAGTGAGAAATCCAAGTTATGCATTGTGTAACCATTTATAGTAAACATCTTTACACTACCAGAAAGTGAGTAAACCTTTGGTTATTTCTTCCTTTTTTTGGGATAAATTCCTCAATTTTAGCAAAATCGGCAAAATCGAGTTTTGTGATTACATTTTCAAAGAGCCCTATATCTTAGCAATTTTCATTATGAACATTCTAGTATTTTTTTCTGAATGCCTGGAGTAACTAGTTTCCATAGATATCTAACATGTTTATTTTGCATGAGTACGATTTTTTTATAAAAAATGATTAAATAACATTACTTTTTTAGTATTTTGACGTGGCGGACAAACTTTGAGGGCATGTATCTCAGAAAATAAGTGGAGCAGGAACCTAACAATTTGGACTTTTCCATGCCTCTATATGATCAACATGTGTGCAAAATTAAAAGAAAATCCGAGTCGGTCGTGCAACCCCCATTCCGTGAGTTGGTATGGAATCACTCATTTACAAATCGATGTCTCTGCCTAGAACAATTCGCCTTTTTATATTACATTACATGCTTTTGAATTGAATTTAGAAATACTATCTAAAAAGTTGAAAACTAGTATAATGGACCTCTCAAGTGAAAGTTTTCAAAAAAAAAAAAAAAAAAAAACAGAAAGGAAAGCTTTCAGAAACAAAAGTGGATTGTAAATGTTTTTCAGTGGAGTTTCATACGTTAAATAGGGAAAATGTAATAGTTATTTTATTATTTGCTTGTAATTCACTTTCAGTAGGCTTAAAGTAGATATGATAACCGCTTATGTAAAGATTGCATACTTTACAAACTTTGTATGCACTTTTTTTATAACACAAACCGTGTATGAAATATTTGAAGGAAAAAAAAGAAAAAAAGAAATTGCATAGGTTTTTTTTAACTCAAGTGAGATAGATGGGACTTTTAAATATCTTGTTTAAAAATGTCTTCGAGGTCTATACCACTTTTATAGCTCTATATAAATTTTTACGATTTTCTAAACTTTTTTTCGTCTAGTTTGACCTTTGACCTTGCATAATGTTTTCTTGTTCATGCGGGATCGATGGGAGTTCCGATTCTCATTTGCAATGATGCAAGGTCTGTACCAATTTTCAGCTCTGTTAATTTTTCCAATCTTTCAAAACTGCTTTTAGTTTATTTCGACCTTTGACCTTGCATAAAATTTGTAGCTCCACTGGGATCGTTTGGGACTTTTGATATTTCGTTTATAATGATACCAGCGGGTGACCGAGCTCCGCTCGGAGAAAACTATCGAAGCTAACTCGAAGATTTAAATTTTCAATTGTGATTTATCAAAACCATACATGCCATAAGAAAATTTGTGAAACCATTGGTGAAAAGATAACCGGTTAAAGTGCACCATTGTAAACTATTCTAAGCAAAGTTAGAGTTTGGAAAGTTAACTATTCTATGCAAAGGAAAGTTTGAAAAGTCATAGTGATTTAAAATCGAAATCAGTTCCTTAAATGCTTTTTTGGAAATTCGAATATTTGGAATTAGTTCACCATATTGGCTATACGAGGCAGCACGTTACCGCTTGAAACCTATTAGGCAATAGACAAAGAAAAATATCCTATCTGTAACTCCGAACTGCTCGACCGTAGCGCTTCAAAACCGGCGCTAATCGATTCCTCG
>JAXGGA010015818.1:0-28131 GCA_038373865.1 Uloborus plumipes
ATAACAATATTTGTCTGTACTAAGGAGCTAACTGCATAAGAGTTGGTCAAAATGTAACGTAAGTTACCGTGGAATTGCCCTGTCGGAAAACAAAGTTGTATGCGAAAAAAAATTATTCGATATTGGCAGAAAAGTTTTTTTCCTGCAAAATTAACTGCGCTCCCGTTTTGGACAACCGTTTGAACAAAATGGGGTTATCATAAAACACAATGAATTCCCTAGATGTATCAAGATCACTTTACAGATTAAAAAAAGGGAAGTTAAAACTATAAATATGAATACAACATGTGTGATCACTGTTGGTTTAAGTTCAATGTAAAAAATAAGCAAGTATTAGCAAAGTAATTAAGAAAAGTCATATAAAATTCATTTCCCTTTTTCTTCCCTTGAATAGGTTTCATATACACAACCTCGGCTTCGTATAATCAACACTCTATAACACTGAATACCCCTCCCCTCTCTTTTTCTTTCTCTAAGAAGAAACGAGAAGTTTTGGGCAAATTCTAGCTATTCCCATATAACTCCCCAGCGATTTCTTGTATAGTCATATTGTATAATCGTGCATATCAAAACATACCTGGAATTAGAGATAATCAATGTAGTACTTTCCAAAATCATTGGTTTTAAGGGCACTTGATGAGGCATATACAGGCCCGTCATTTCGGGGGGCAGGGGGGTCAATTGCCCCCCCTCCCCTGGCTTTGAGAAATCGATGTATTTACATATAAGTGGGCGTGGTTTTTGATGTTTTCCGGTGAAATTGCATGGTGTTTGGACCCTTTGCCCCCCCCCCCTGAAAAAACTTAAAATAACGTCCCTGGGCATATAGAATAGAGGAGAAAATAAGGCCAAAAAAGTGAAAAATCTTTACAGTTTCTTACAGAAGAATAAAACGTCAACCATGTCAACAAATGTCCCCATTTGAGCCTACGCCCCGTTTTAGATATCGCTTCTCTATGTCTTCTGATTTAATATGCTTCCTAGTATATTATTTGATATTATATTTCAACCAATATGGAGCAGACACAATTTGTATTTCAGAAGTGTCTGTTATATAGTGTTTAGCGAGTTCATTTTGCAAAAACGATACTTTCAATAAAGTTTTAAAGAAAATGGGTTGCACTAATTTAAATTCAAGATTGCAAAGTTCAAACCAAGTTTTTTTAAATAAATTTTTACGATTAATAACGACAGAAAAAACTCCGGATTTTTAATAAATAACTTACATTTTAGCTATTGTGGTTAGTAACTGGGCCATTCCATGAAAAGTGAAACCAATTGGTCAAAAATTCATATTAAAGTTACGTTGCTATGTTATACGTCATTTTAAAGCTTAAGATGTATATTTTAAGAATCCTGCATTGGTTTTTTGGTGAGAGTTAGAATAATACTTGTTTTCTTAGTTGGAAGTACGATATTCACGAACTTATAAAAAATCAGAAAAAAGAACACATTTTCAAATGCATATTTCTCATCGAAAAATAAAAACAAAAATAACTACTTGTAGCACAATTTTAACTACTAAGACGGTACTATAATAATATGCATTCATTAATTTCTTTTGAATTGATATAAATGGTGCAATTGAAGTTTGAAAAAAAGAAGTTTGATGTTACGTCTGTAACAAAAAAGAAGCAAAAGTTGTCATTACGTCCTAAAAAATCAAAATTAAAAAAACCCTTAATGGTCCTTTTGGCAAATTCTTAGAGTAATTGCCCACCATAGTTAAAAATATTGCAACTGATTTAGTTTTTAAATTAATGCTGTTACAGACGTAACATTTCGGACATAATAAATGGCTCTATGTTACGTCCGTAGCAAAAGTAAATTTCCAATTAAATAGGTAAAAAGCACAGGATGAGCAATACATGTATTAAGCATAATATGGTACGAGTACTAAAGTTTCTGGTATTCTGATTTTGAAATTTTTAATTATGTCGGCATGTAATTGAAATTTATTTCTTAAGATTAATAAAATACACATATGGTATAACTGATTATAATTTATACCTCAACTGGCATTTTTTTTGCTACGTCACATGGAAAGGGAGCTGTGGATGGAGTTGGGGGTATGGTCAAGCACCAGGTTTGGCAGAGAGTAAGATCTAGAACAGCATTTGTCAACGACGCTCTTTCCTTTTTTCAGTGTGCAAACTCCATTGCAGAAAAAGTTAAAATTATTTATATGCCCCAGGAAAATGTTTTAAAGCTGACGCCAAAATTGGAAGAACGGTGGGCTAACATCGCGAATTTGCCAAAAGCCGGCGAAATGCATTGTTTTCGAACAGAATACGAAAATGCCGTTCGAATTTCGAGAACGTCGGACGAAAAAGGACACATTTTTTCATTCAAAAAAAAAATATCAAAATTGACCAACTGTCACCAAGAAGGTTAAATTTTAGTTTGTTACTAGTATTCTGCTATATCATCCAACATTTTCAAATTTTTAAGTTCTCCTAAGACCAATCACTGATTCCAGGGAGGAATTTACTTTTCCCGATTTTTTTATGTAGCAGCCCCATTATGCATTAATTTTAAGAATACAAATAAATAAATTTGTGTGAAGGCCCTTCTAAACTTTTCTTGTGTCAATCTTTCTTGGAAATAATTGTCTTAAGATGCATTAATTTATTGTTACATATTGACATATCGGCATATGCTCTCAACTCCCCCAGACTTACCCAAATTTTCTAAAACTGTTACAGTATAACTTAAAATATTCAAATAATGTGTTAATTAATGCTTCTGTATTGTTTTAGCACAAAAATCTTTGTTTATTCCTGCTTTAAAATACTGCTTTCTACTTTCAAATCAGAGATGTTACGTCTGTAACACCACTTTGTTTCGTCCGTAACAAGTTTATGAATTTTTTTCACAAATTCGGCAGTCAAAATCCACACAATCTTTATGGTTTTAGAAAGCTTGAAGTCTCTAGAACACGAATTAAAAAAAAAAGTTCAAAATTTCCGTATAATTCAGAGGAATATTGTAAGTTGTATGACATAGTCGAGTTTTTGCTGTTTTGTGAATTACCTCTGTAACAGGCAGTTTTTAATTTCTGTATTTTTTTGTAATTAAGCAATCTGCACGCAAATTTAATGTAGCATAAACATCATCAAGTTACACTGCAGGAAAAAAAATTGAAGACTTTCATCAGCCCAAACCAGAATTATTTGTGTTCAAAGTCTGCGATTGTTACGTCTGTAACGATGGAATTGCCCAGCTTCCTTTTTTAAAATCTTCATATCATTCTTTTAACAAGTTTTGTTCTTCGTTTACTTTGTTTCTAAACTTTGGATCCGTGTGTGTTTTCAAAAGGGTTTTTCGTGAAAAAAGAAAAAACTTCTACTAAAAATACTATCAAATTTAGCACTCAGGATTCTTTTGTCCTCTAAAACTTAAATGTGCTGAAAAAATAGGGGTTTGTATTTAAAATTGCTTCCATTCTACTTTTTATGTAGCCATTTTTCAAACGTTTCATTTAAACAATTTTTAAAAAGATTTTCATCGATTTAGATTGATACATTTCTTTTTTCGGCAGTGAGTGCAATAGCGAAGAAATCACGGGTGCTTTAGCTTTTCCTCACGATTGTTAATAATTCGTACAGTTTTATTTCTTCTTCCACGCTATTCTTCAGTAGTTTAGAAATTATTTGAATTCTAGTAACGAGCGGGTAGAAAATCCACGGCATAGTGGTTTTTGATATCATGCAGCATCATATTTCAAAGTCATTTTACTATCATTACATATCATACTTTTAATCACATTGAATTTCCCATCTGACATCGTCCTTTCCTTATTTATCTAAATCAAATAAATTTCCTTATTTATCTATCATTATTTTATGTGTCGAAAATGCTGAATAAAAGGGTGTTTTTTTATAGTAAAGTTAGCAGAGGTTAATTTTTTGATGCACGAAGATCAAATCTGGGCACTGATAATTTTGTAAAGCGATGAAAATTCATCATAATCTCTTTTTTTTTCGGAAAATATTTAAATAGAATAAATATAAATGTTAATATGTACTAATATAAGTCAGCAGAGATTGACATTATTATCGATAACGATACATAATCTAGTTTGAAAGCTCGATCACTTGATTCACGACTTTCACTTTTTTTTTTATCTTCTAGAAATATTTTGAAACTGCCCCAACAATTAACAATTACCGCTACAGCAAATGTTGTTATCTTTATAAATACAGTTATTTTCACTACAGTTGATCGTTTTTTTCATAATAATTAACAGCTGCTATCACAGTGAATGAAATTCCTTTACGATCAAAAATGTCCATTATTTTATTTTAATTTTTTGCATTCCATCAATCAAACAAATAGTATATTGCTACTTATTTCCTAAGAAGTGCATAACAGTATGTATAACATACGGATTTCACGTAACTACTGAAAACTAAGTCATAGAATTGAGTACAGAGAAAACATGAAAGAATTTTTTTATAAAACCTTATGAAACGCAAAAAGTAAAATAAAACGAATTTTAGAAAAAACACTTTTTTTAACGTTTTTCAAGCAGAATATTCACTAAAAATATCAGAATACTTACTTATGTCTTAAACAATATCTTAGCTGCACTTCTTGACTTCAAATGCTGTTACCCAAATGTCATAAGCCACTTCTTTCCATTAGCAAATGAAAATAATAATGCTTCCTTTAAACGCCTTTCATCCAGACGTCGAGATGTTGCATACACTATGAAATCCTTTCAAAAGGAAGAGGAAAAGGCAACTACACAAAGTGCCCTGCATTTTGTAAACTCGATGCTCAGTTTCGCTTTGATGTCAAATTCCAGATTTCCCATTACGGAGATCTTTCCCCGGAAATTGGATTTGCGAAGGAATAATATTGTTCTTTTCAGTCGGCGATTTCCAGAAAAGATTATAGTTTCTTGCAAGGGAACTTAATTAAATGTATGACCGTTTGACTGTATTCCTTTGTACTTAGTACATCATGTTAGATTTTACTTTTAAATCATGTTTCTGAAAATATGCATGCACGGCTATACAAGCAAACACTTATATGCAAGAAATAAACAATTGAGAATATTGAAGAGTATACAGCAAAAGTTGAACAAAACTTCAGTTTTATATCTTCTTATGATTTTATCAATATATCATCATTAATCTAAAATATTTATTTTAAAGCCCTGCTTTTTGAGAAACTTTGATAGAAAATAATGAGAGTTTCTTACGGTTCCTGAAGTCTTATGGTAAAAACATAATTTACTACAAAAAGAATTGCTGCTAAATCTTTCCACTTTCAATCAATTCTAGCATCCACATTCGGAGTGTTCAAGCAGAGCAACCAGTTAACAAGGACTCACATGTGACTAACAAGAAGCGTTCAAAACATGCCAGTTAACCGATCGTATATGAAAGCAATCTATGGGCACTCACATTCACCCATAGTGTTTCTTTAATTCCATTTCTTTGGAATTTTAAAAGAAATTAGTTTCTTAACTTCAGTAAATAATGTCAAATTTTACAATTCTCATATAAAATTTAAAAAAGAGAATTTTCAATTACATCTTTACACAGAATATAAAATAATTTTTCTCGCCAATATCATTGCTATTATAAAGAAAGAGAAAAGAGTAGAAACGATAAATAAATTAAATAATTTCAAGAAATGTAAAAGATTGCTTTTCAGTAATAAATTCGCAACTTCAACCAACTATTGAGGTTACTGCGACTACTGTCCATTGTCTAATAGGGGTGATGAAAGGTAAAAGAAACTCATGCCGCAAAGTATAAATTGTTTCTAAGCACATGTCAGTAATCTTTCTTAAAAATAAATTTTTAAGTCTTATGGATATTCTGGCTGATATAAATAAACAATGAGAAATCACTAAGTATTACTAAAAGTTAAAAGTTAATGCAAATATCATAGTATATACATTATTCTTTTTCGCAAGTGCCCACCATTTTTTTATTCAATCAAATATGCTACAAACGACAATATTAAAATTTCTGCAGATGCACCTATAAAAAGTAATTGCTCAGAAAACTATTGTAAAAACTCTCTTTCAATAATGCACTCAGTTGATATTCTGAACAATGCTAAAAATAAACTGTTCGGCAAGAAATCTGTCAGTGAAAAGACTTAATAATAATTTAGAAGTCCATTTGATATTTCTCTGTTTTACTTCCCTACATACTTATTTTTTAAGTTAAAATCTATCAAAATTGCTCATCAAGTTCTATTAAACAACAATTTGAATTTTCTAAAGTATATTAAATTTTAAAATGTAAAATTCTACCAAGAAGTTCTAAGAAAACGCTGATAAGTCTGACACTAGTGCAAAATAACCTATTGAAAACAAAGAATTTTTTAAAGTAATAAAAATTACTTGTTATATGGTAATCCACAATTCATTTCTCTCGTAATGTATCCGTATTTTTAAAATCTCAGCGAAGCAAATAAAAAAGAAAAACTTGAACCGCTGCCATTCAAGTGAAACACAATGTTTTTCTTTTTATCCGTAATTTTATGAATCCACCCAAGATAAGATGTTGAAGCTCTGAAGTTGCGAATTAATAGAAAAGTACAGTAAAACAGACGATAAATTTAAAATAGCAGCAACACGTTGTTTATTGAGAAATATAGAGTATCAAATTAAATTATTTAAAATATCTAACCCTTTGCAAAAACATTTATTTTAAAAAAATATATATATAAGTTGCTCATTGCCTTTAATTGCATGCCAAACCCATATAATGAGAGTTCATGTTCGAACTTTCTTCTAAGTGCACCAAAAAAAAAGCCTTTTCGCCTTAACTACTTGTGAAAGAAAAATATCCATCACTCGCCTTTCTAAAGAAAAAGGAAATTTGACATAACGCTGGAAATAATATTTTTGCCTTCCCGACTTTTTCCAGCAGATCTTTCATTATGGCATGTCATAAAACAGCTCGTAAAAGGATACAGACCCAAAACTTTCTGGTCTTTCTATTCAGAGTAACGATCCGGTTTATGAACGGATATGAAATATGAAGCAGTTACGAGCATTGGGCCTTTTCCTCCAGATAGAAAGATATGAAACCCAATGATTCTTCCTAAGAATCAAAAATTACAATTTATATAGAAAACGTCTGACAGTGTTTCGGAGTAATCACAATAAAGATTCGGTTTTTCGTTTCAGGGGAAGATCAATGATTCAGAAGAAATCAATAGGTATTATAGGAGTACTAGCTTTTAAATATCCGTTATTATGGTTTAGTCCCAATTTATACAGGATTTTTTCTTCTTGCATGTGTCTTTTAGTTTTAACTTGACATTGATACATTTTCGCTCACTTAATCTTCAAACCAATTGACATGTCATTAGTTGCATAATCTTTTTTATATATGCCTAATCACTCCTTCCTTCCTCTAGAAAAGGACTAATGATTGATTTGAAACTCTTATCGTTTTATCAGTGTATTGAAGATATAAAGCTTATATGGTAAGTGCTCCAGTAGTCGGCCGGTCTCCAGTAGTCGGCCACAATGACATAAAACTTCTCATAAATAGTATATTTTAAATTCAAAATCGGATATGAAGCATTCACACATTACTTTACCTATCCCCAAGTATCAAGCAATGACAATTAAGTTTTGGGTACTTTTCTTGAATAAGTACTGAGTCATTTTCTTTTAAGTACTATGCCCGTCAACCTAGTTTGCGATTCTTCTTATTTTTTTGTTAAGCGGACACTTCTTCCTTAAATGGTAAGTATTCTTCTTATTTTCATTTTACTGTTCATTTGAGTATATTTATTGTAATGGAGTACTTAACATAATGTTTCAATGAAGAAACAAACTTGTTCTTTGGTTCAATTGTTCTACAAAGGGGTGGCCGACTACTGGGTATAGAATTGCTCTGCGTTTCCAATAGTCGGTCATGTGAGGTCGACATTCATTCATCTGTTTACTTTCTTCGAAATATAGCAACGGCGCTCAAATTCGACATCTCTGCATTCATAAATATAAGCTTCAATCTGCAGATGATTGATGAAAGATGTAGCAATAAAAGATTTTAATCATTTTATTTTATACTTTGTTTCTTTATTATTGCTCAGACGATTTTTAATGCTTCAAAAAAGCTCAAATCTTCATTCTGATAGTGTTGGCACTGTAGAGCGATAAATTGCGAATCTATTCGCCAAGACATTTTATTTTGATGCATCAAAATGAAATGTACTGTAATGAAGCGCTGGTGTTCAACGAAGAGGCGATTGACAACGTAACATATTTATTAACGAATTATCTTCATAACAACGAAATGGGGATATACCCGCTCAGTACAAAAGAGCACTAGAATTACAAAACAAAACAAAACTACAATGTTGCGACGCCCAACTTATCGAATTGAGGACTTAATTTAAAACAGTTCTATGGCAACCCTTTGGGAGTATTAGCGCGCTTGGCGAATAGATTCGACATTTATCGCTCTGCGGCGCCAATAGATATATATTCCGCGTTAAATTTTATTTAAATTCATTCACTCATATCCCATAAGATTGGTGACAACGAAGTGGCCGACTACTGGCTTCAACATGGCCGAACACTGGATTTCCGTGGCCGAGTACTGGAGCATTTACTAGCATTGACAACAGCTTGGATTTTGATATGAATATAATTTATGAAACAAATTATTGAATCACTATCAGAAGAGTACGTTCTAAAATTTTACCTTGTTTTTGTTGCTGTATTGATAGCTGGAAGTTCTAGGTTAACCAAGATTAACAGAAGATCTCTTAAATAGCCGACTACTGGAGCACTTACCCTATACGTTCCATTTGCAAGCAAATATCAAACAATTTGTTTCAGTACACAGAAATTACAGTTTTGTCGTTGTTTTAGACTTGAAAAAAAATCTCAATTGTTTAAAATGTTTATCTGTTGCAAGTTTTTATTCGTGAACAATTAAAATACTTGTAATTGATTTTAGAAAGAGATTTTCAATTTTCCCTTTTTCTTCTGCTTTTACGACTGGCAAATTTTACTAGTAAAGATCATACTTCCTTTTCCATGTTTACTATTTCCTCTAGAAAACAAATGTATTTAAATTTAAAATGACCAGTAAAGCTCGTTTTAATATGAGGTAGGTAATCATTGTCGGGGGCGTTTTAATTTAATCTTTTTCCTTGTTATGCAGAAATTTGCATTTAATTCAACGAATTTTAAGCTCTGGCTTATAGTTGTGATACGTTCAAAGTAAAAACATGTTAATGCATCGAAAGCAGTAATTCATTGAGTTATTGCGTTTGCATCAATTTCTGATTAAATAAATTATTCACGAATACTAATTCAGTAAACGCCAAATGCCACTTCGTGATTAACATGATTGAACGTCTCAACACCCCGTGAAGTTGCTGTACGTCATAAGTGATTTATAGTGTCACTAAATGAGCTTTTTCTCGCTAAGACTTGCATTCATTATGCCTGATGTTGCAATTTATTTCTCTGACGAATAAATAAGCCAGACATCAAAGTGCTGAAAACCGGTTAAATTCCTCCCTGCTTTAGTAATCTCATTAATTAGATCACTAGTTTTCATTATTGACTGGAAAATACTCTAATGCCTCTTTTAAATATTGTATTCACTTCTGGCGGCATTTTCAATAAGGTGCAAAAGATGTAAACCATTCACTCATTCTTTTGAATTGAAATCCTTTAATAAACTAAATTGAAAACCATTGGACTAACTGCAAATAAATCAGAATTATTTCCATTCAAAATATATTCAATAAATTTGTTATGAAATATTTTGATACGTATGTGTGATTAACTTTACAGAACTATAATACAGTCGACGCTCGTTATAACGACCACACGTTATAAAGACCATCTTAATATAACGACCGGTGAGCAAACCCCCAACTGTATCCCAATATACTCCATGTTCTACCTCTTATAGCGACCACTCGTTATAAAGACCGTTTTCTGTAGGACGGGGACGGTCGTTATATCGAGCGTCGACTGTATTTTCTATTTTCTTACCAAAACAAATTTAGCAGAAAAAATATTCTTTCCTAAGAGTTGAAAAAATACCTTTGTGCTGAAAAGTAAAATAGGAATAATCAACTTTGTAACGCAAAAAATTGCCAGAAACTGCTAGCACGTATTTCGGTGCCACAAGGAACCCCTTTTTCAATGCAATTAAGTGTGAGCTTTAGAATGAATGCTTTTCTTGGGTGATTTTTCCTAAGCTCATGCTTCATTTGTAGCCCCGAAATACGTGTCTGCAGATTCTTGCAAATTGTGTGCGTTATAATGCTAATTATTCATATTTTATTCTTACCCAACACTTTAAATTTATGTTAACCACTTGAAATGATGCTATATTGCATAATTCTTACCACAAAATGCTTTTAAAAATCTATTCTAGACTTTAGTGCTCAGTTTATTTGTGTTTACAGAACTGTAATTCGAATTCCGATTTAAAGGATAGTTGGGGTCTCAGCAAACAAAGCTGACAGGTCTATCCTTCCAGAGTTTCTGAAAAATTAATTTTAATTTAGAGACGAAAAAGGAAAAAAAATCTGGCTCCGCTAGTTTTAAGTAATTATTATTGCTACACTGCAAAAAATAAAGGGTTGTCTTTACAGTATAATACTAGCCGCAGGTTCCAGGTTAAAACATTAAAATGCGCAGTAATAAACTGTATATTTATTAATTTTACAGTTTATTATCGTAAAGCCGCAATTTTGCGGTTCATTACCTCAATTTTAGTCTATTACCACAAAATTAGCTGTATTATACTGTAAAAACAGTTCACTAGTTAAGTAATCCATTAAAAAGCTTTAATTCTATACTGCAGAAAATGTTGTTTTTACAGTATAATACTGCAACACAGGTTCCAATTTAAAACCGTTAAATTTTACAGTAATAAACTGTAAAACCAGCAATTATAAAGTTTCGTAAGGAAAAGTTAGAAATTTTACAGTTTATTGCCGTAAAATTTAGCTGTGTGTTATACTGTAAAACAACAGAATAATACTGGCAACTGAGGTTCCAGTTTACAACTGTAAAATGCGCAGTAATAAACTGTAAAATTAGCAATTTTACAGTTTATTATTGTAAAATGAGCAATTTAATTAGAAATTTTTACAGTTTTTTACTATAAATTAGCTGTCTTAACATTTATTTTTACAGTGTAGGTAAACAATAACTTTATTGCTTGTCTTTCATTCTCAAGTGACTTAGATATCTACTACATACTTAATTCTAAGTTTTTCATACATTCTCTTCATAGTTCTGATTCAAAATAACCGATTATCATCCGGAAACAATGTCCCAAATGATTCTAATTATATTCTTTTAATGTAGTGAAAAAGTCAGATCAACTTTTACAACCCCAACTTATCTGCAACATTCCGACATTTTACGAGGCGTTTTACGACAAACATTAGAGGGAAGCAAAAAAACGTAAAAGCTATAGCTAGGTTTATGACAAATCTTTTTTTCTTTCGCATGACTACTCGTAATTGACAGATTGTTTTTGCTTCAACAAGTACGTACAGCAAATGGAATATTATATAAAAATGTAACGCGGCACAAAAAAAGACCACCGCAAATGGTAATGTTATTATCAGTCTCAATTCTGTCTTTACTTTCCTTAATTCAATATTCTGGATTGGACAGAAATATTGGGAATAGTGTGGAGAAGTGTTTTATTAACAGTTTAGTTCTTTTTTCCTTCACGACTGTCAAGACTAACTGTATTGAAATAAATTTTCTCGGATCAATAAAATGCAAAATATTTTCTTGTAGTGCAAGGAATTCACATAAAGCTCTTTTTTTTAACTAGCAATGCACCTACCGGAATAAACTGAGAATTAAAACAAAAAGGTCGAAAAACTTTTCACTGTATAGAATTAGATTTCTTTCAATTTTGGATGTTTTAGAGTCTTCTGTTTTAATACGGACACATAATTTGAGTCTAAACAGTTGCTTTTAATAGCAGTTTCTACACTGTAAAAAATGAATGCTGTCTTTACAGAAAATACAGCTAATTTTAGTGATAAACTGCAAAAATTACTAATTTTACAGTAATAAACAATGTTAAACTGTTTCTTGCTGGCTGTAAATTATACAGTCTTAAACTGCAACATTACTAATTTTACAATTTATTACCGTGCATTTTAGAATTTTAAATTGAAACCTCTACTACCAGTATTTTACTGTTATTTTTACAGTATAATACAGCTAAATTTTACGGCAATAAACTGTAAAATTGCCAACTTTACAGTAATAAACTGCAAAATTGCTAAGTTTACAGTAAGAAACTAAAATTGCTAATTTTACAGTTTATTACTGTTCATTTTACAATTTTAAATTGGAACCTCGGCTGCCAGTAATATACTGTAAACACAACAGTTCATTTTTTTTTGCCGTGTAGCAATGCACCAACCTGAATAAACCGAGAATTTAAAAAAACAGGTAGAAAAGATTTTCACTGTATAGAATTAGATTTTTTTTTTTTTTTCAATTTTGGATATTTTAAAGTCTTCTGCGACGACACATAATTTGAGAATTAAGTGTTGCTTTTAATAGCAGTTTTAAGTTGAACGTTAAATCAGGAAAAACATAAGTCACAAACTGTTCTCCGTAGTAGTATGTATTACTTGGCTTAAACTAGTTGACTTCGGCTTAAACTTATTAAAAAAAACTAGTTGAGTTCGGCGACTAGATAATTTGCCTATTTGCGCATTTCGCTTTTTATGGAATGCAACTTTTTAACGTCTAAGTCGCCGGCTTCAGCGGCTACTAAGACAATTTCTTGCAGCGGTTTTAATTATTATTTTCATAATATCTCTATCTCTACGCATTTTTTGATATCTATCTAATTCATCTCTGTATCTAACTACTATTTTACCTGTTTTTGTGGTTATCTACCTCTAAAGTTATCTATTTCTCTCGATTTATCAATATGTATCTTCCATTTACTTCAAGAAACATTTCCTACGTATATCTTTGTAACTATCGATAGACAAGTGAAAATTTAAGCCGATTTCAACAGTTTTGCACTACTAACAATCATCAACAATTTCACATCAGACAAATTGCTGAACACACAACAATATTCATTTTAAATTTCAGCTTAATTCTTAGAGAAAACTTCACTGTTACCGACTCATGACAAAAAGTAATTTGTTAAATTAATTTTTAATACTTACACTACTGCATTAACTAGTTTTTCCTCATTTTTCTTTAAGGTTTCGAGGTGCTGTTAAATTACAGAAAATGATAAAATTGTTGAGCATATTTTGTGTACTATTTAATCATATAATAAAGCATTTCTGTTCATTTTATAGGCCATGGCCCGATCGGCAAGGCGTTGGACCACTAACCAAAGGATCCCGGGTTCGATCTCAGCCGGTCGAAGATCCACCTTCACTAAATGTGGCTGGAGCACATTAAGTATGTTCGTAATCGCGGAGTCCTCCGAGCTCAAATTCCAAATAAGTATCTCAGTGGATGCTGGACCAGTGGTTACTTCACCTCTAGTCTAGGTCAAACTACAGAGCGCTCTTCCATGCCCATCCAATCAATTAAAAGACGTGTAATGGTAGGTACGAGGGACCCTGGAGTGAGTAAGTGAGTATAGGGATAGTCACAAATTTGAGTGACATTTTTGGGAGTCAATTTTAATACCCAAATGTAATCTCGACAAAAGTCATCTATTATTTTTATAAAAAAAATATAAAAAAGCTTTAAAACCTATGTTGCTTAATAATAAAAATATTTATAAAACATTGTGGTAAAAATTACTAAAATTGCACTAAGTTATCCTCATAATGAAACTATCGTTATTTCCTTAAGCTCCCAGATTTTCAGTATATTTTACTTTTTAAAAAGATGCTTTCTATTTTCGATGAAAATTATTTTTATTCATTTATCTAAGAAATGTTATTTTTAGTCGTCAGTCCAAAAGATTATATAAAAAAAGAAGTGTGAAAGAGGGTATTATTTTCAGATTTAAGAAGCATACATGTCTATTTTTTCGTCGCCAAGTAGTTGGGAAATGGTCTTTTGATGAGGGAAAAAAACTGAATATGAAAAGGAAAGTTATATTATATTTCATGTCTGAGATTTTAAAAACAAACCTGTAAATGTACTTTTAAACTGTTTCAAAACGGATACGAAGAGTATAACAGAAGTTACGAACTAATTTTGAGTTAGAAAGGGACTAGATTTATGCATTCTTACTTGCATTTATTACTTCCGTCTTCATATTGTTTAGTAAGTAGGTATCGTTATGAAGACTTAAAAAACGATTTCTTTTCTCTCAAAAATAATATTACTAATCCCAAAATAACGATTAAAAAAGTTTTCCTCTCTAAATATCCCTAGTTGTACCCCATTAATTTGAAGGAAATTTTATACCATACGGGATTTTTCACTATTTATCATCTGGGTAAAATAAAAACTTTAAAATTGCATTATACGTATTCCCTTAAAAAACTGTGCTTCACGTGAAAATATCACGCATCATGATGAATTATTAAAATGTTTTGCTGTTGTTTCTGTCTTAATTGTACCTCTTCAGAGATGTTCCATCTAGTTTACAAGTATATAATATGTATTATTTCACAAAGGTGTGTCACCCTGCACTAGTTATATTCAAGTTTCAGTTTCGGCTCTTAATACCACTTGCTTCTAAGTGCTTCATATAATCTTTGAAAGAAAAAAAAAGTTTAACATCTTCAATTCACCATAGCGAAAAAGACTTGGTTAAATTGTCAAACTATTTAAATTTTTCAAATTTAAAGATATGAAAACTAAAAACTTTAGCTACGAATGCAGCACTTCATTACTTTCATTAAAACTCTAGAAGAAATAAAATAAATATTCACTCTTTGCCACTGAATTTAATATTAAATTGAAGCTAATCTAATGTTTAGCAAAGAGACTAATACTTCAACGAATTCTAACTTCTGGTATTCAAAGAAATAAAATTGAAGCAAACTTGAATTAATCTTCTTTAATTCCCGAACTTGTTATTGAACTCGCAAAGTAACACATTTTGTTTCCTTTTTACTGCTAAATCAATAGCTTCATGGAGATAAGGATCTGAAACACGATGGGTTAAAAAAATTTACATATCGACATCAAACATTGAAACCGTCTTATTTTAAATTTTTCCATTTTGCACTCTTTTTCCGATATTTTCTGAGTTTACATTTCCTTTGACTGAGGGAAAAAGAATGTATCGCATTCAATATCAACTTGAGTATCAACTATGTAGTTTACAAAGCTAGTAATAAATAAAAGGCAGACAGATGTAAAATTTTTATAAACATTAAAGAAGCAGATAAAAAAAAGAAAATTTTATCAAGATGGTTCTTGAATTCAATTATTATTTTTATTCTATTGTTATTTCGATATTATATGTAGCAGTAGAGGTGCATTATTTTATATAGAGAGAAATTAGACTTTAATGTTATAAAGTTTTATTTCAAAACATTCTCTGTAGTACACAATTAATAGTCCAGTCAATGAGTGCTCAAAATAGGGGTGTAGAGTGCATGGAATATGCTAGAGTATTTGACTTCAGAATATTATTAGGGGTAGTTAGTAAGCAAACATACTGAAAGTCCCCGACCCTGGGGGTGAGCTGAAGGTGGGAGGGAGGAGGAAGCAAATTTTAGGTTTCTCGAAAAATCGCGGAAATGGTGGGAAAAATTGGTTCAAAATAAAAATTCAAGCTAAATATACTTCCTATAAGAGTGTTTCTACACATATTTGTCGAATTTTCAATAATTTTCCGGGTGTATGTTGTGAAAAAAAAATAACTTTCCGAAAAACTCGCTATTTTTGTCAAACATTTACGCTTAGTGCCTTCCAAGGTCATTTTTCCTTATAAATGTTACTGACAAAGTTGTACAGCTTTAAATTTTCTTTAATTTGATATGCTACTTTGCTACATTTTATTTAACCAATCGAAAGTTATAGAGTTTTAAACAAGCTACTTCATGCTAAAAATAGAGTATACTTGCCATTCACAAAAATCAAACTGACGCGAAAAGGGATTGCGCGCTTCCTCTTTTTTCAATGGATTCGACAATTCTGATTGGCAATAAAGAAGTTGTAATAGATTACTGCAACACAAATGATGTCACGCTTCAAAGGGGACCATCCCCCTCCCCTAATTCTGGGGGTTCAGTTAGTGAAATTGTGACTTTGTGGCAAGGGGGAGGAAAATAGCAAAAAGAAGTTTGACACCTAGCACTTTTTAATAAAAAATATGTTTATAAAAAGTAGCTCAAGAAAAGTACTGAATGACAAAGGTAGAGGGGTGTCCAAAATGCTGATAAAAGTGTGACATCATTTATGGACGGACCCACAGAGAAATCGGACAACGATTTGAAGAATTATATGCAGTATGAATTACCTTCCTATCCTTGGTATAATTTAACGAAAGTAAACTGGGGAAGTGCAGAAAGTCAGCATTTCGCCTGTAAGAAATTTATTAAGAGTAATTAGAAGATAAGCAGTCCCCGACCCTGGAGGTGAGCTAAATGTGGGAAGTAGGTGGGAGCATATTTTTAGGCTTTCGATTATATGTCGGAAATGAAAGAAAAAATGGGCTCACAATTGAAGTGAAAGTTAACTAAATTTCCTGTGAAATTGTTTTCATACATATTTATGACATTTTCATTGGTTTTCGAAGAATATGTTCTTGAAAATCAATAATGTTTGAAAAAAAAACCTTATTATTTTCAAATAGGCACTCAAGGGATCTGTAATATGCCCCAATTATGCGACATCGACCCTGATGGTTTTTTGCTTCTCGAAAATCCAACGGCTGAACACTTGAACTGCGGATTCAAGCCTGATACCATATACATACGAAGCCATATCCCAACCACCACGACACCTAGCTGACAAGCAATCAAAAACTATGAATTTATAACATGTGCACTCAATTCTATTGTTCTTATTGAAACAAGCATGATGACGCTATATCATGATAATTAACATTTTAATGATAGAAATAATGTAAATGCAATTAACACGCAGCATCTTTTTGTAATTATAGTTTTTATTATTATTATTAATCACATTTTAAAAATATTTAAATGGAACATGGACTGACAGTAATTAGAAAATCAAACTCTAATCTTTTAAGGTGACATCTTGGTTTTCTTCTGAATCCCAAGGATTGAGTCATGTCCATTAGCAGTGGAAAACTTGTCCTAAGAAATTGGTAGTGCACTAATGTCACTGTCGTCCTGGATTTATGTTTCGACACAGTTGTTTCAACTGCCCTTGCAATGCAGACATGCGACAGAGTAGTTTAACAATGATTTTCTACAAGTGCACCTTCCGGTGTCACATCCCTTTGGGTATCGGTCAAAATTATCTACAAGATTTCATCAGGAGTAACATCCAATTCCGAGAGTTTCGGAACGATGAGCTGGTCAATGGTCATTTCTTCTTTCCCAATTCACAATCCGATGCTCCACATCAAGCTCCTCCCTAGCTATAGGTGTACTAGAGGGTACGGTGGAGTTAAGAGATCAGTCTTCATGTTAGCAGCTACTTTAATAAATTTTTTTCAGCGAAACTCGCTGAGACAATTTTCTGTGGCTAGAACACCATACCATGAGAGATACTTATAATCCTAACAGTCTCAATGGATTCATTTAAGGAAAAACTGTTGATGTATACCTCAGATACATGTTTTATGATTTTAGACAATTGGTATATTTGGAGAAACCTCCTTTCTCTTGAGATGTGCTGCGTATCATAAATTCTGCAGGGATATTAAATAGTATACGTATTTTCGCTTTCATATTTTATCAACAGACTGTTGCGATCAGTTGATGATTTGGCTATCAAGTGAACAACCAGATCTACGTCCTCTCAAATAATAGCTAACAAAGAATTTTGCTATCTGGTGATAGCTATTTTCGCAATATCAACGTTAGCATCATCTAAATCTCGGAGCTTTTTTTATCCCGTTTTTCAACAGCTTCATTATTATCGGATTTGTCAGCTGCTTCTTATTATGAAAGTTAGACAGGGAACCCCTCTTGTTTAACTATCGTTCCAATTTCCTTACTGACATTCATATCCACACATCTTCTAAAGTGACATCGTCAATTCTAATTTGCTGCTTCTGTGCTCTCTGATTGATGTGTCGATGTACCCGTCAAAAACCAATATGAAACATATCCCATTAAAATGGGTTGACAGAAATTTAACGTAAATATCGTTAATGGTTTATACAGTTGTCTCTTTTTGCCAAACAGTTTTGTAGACTAGGTATCCTCATTAACAACAAAGTCAAATTTAATTAAATCAATGTTGTTATCAATTTCCTTAAATAGTATGTACAATATAAAGCAGTAAGTAACCGCCCCAAAGTCAGGGCTGAGGCAGAAACATGCAATACACCACCAACTCGTGTATTCCATCCATGGACTGCAGTTTCTGACTTTTTAGCACTCCACAGCATGGAATGGGAAGTAAAGGAGTTGGGGGCAGAAATTTTACAGTCTATGGATGGAATAAACGAGTTGGTGGGGATTGCAAGTATGTAGAGTGCTGACTTCCTGTACTTCTTCAGTTCATTAATTCGCACTATTTCTCCGTAATTCTAAATTTTAGTCCGATTTCTCTGGGGGTCCGTCCGTAAATGATGTCACACTTTTATCAGCATTTTGGGCACCCCTCTACCTTTGTTATTCAGTACTTTTCTTAAGCTACTTTTTATAAACATATTTTTATTGAAAAAATGCTAGGCATCAAACTTCTTTTTGCTCTTTCCCTCCCCCTTGCCACAAAGTCGCAATTTCACAAACTGAACCCCCAGAATTAGGGAAGGGGTCCCCTTTGAAGTATGACATCATTTGTGTTGCAGTAATCTATAACAACTTCTTCATTGCCAATAAGAATTGTGGAGTCCATTGAAAAAAGAGGAAGCGCGCGATCCCTTTTCGCATCAGTTTGATTTTTGTGAATGGCAAGTACTCTATTTTTAGCATGAAGGCGCGTGTTTGAAACTCTATAACTTTCGATTGGACAAATAAAATGTAGCAAAGTAGTATATCAAATTGAAGAAAATTTAAAGCTCTACAATTTTGGCAGCAACATTTATAAGGAAAAATGACCTTGGAAGGCACTAAGCGTAAATGTTTGACAAAAATAGCGAGTTTTTCCGATTTTTTTTTTTTTTTTCACATTATACACCCGGAAAATTATTGAAAATTAGACAAATATGTGTAGAAACACTCTTATAGGAAGTTTAGTTAGCTTGAATTTTTATTTTGAAACCATTTTTTCCACCATTTCCACGATTTTTCGAGAAACCCAAAATTTGCTTCCCCCTCCCTCCCTCCCACCTTTAGCTCACCCCCCAGGGTCGGGGACTTTCAGTATGTTTGCTTACTAACTAACCCTAATAATATTCTGAAGTCAAATGCTCTCGCATATTTCATGCATTCTATAAGGTATTCATTGACTGGACTATAAGGATAAAGTAGTCGTTGCACTTTTGCATGCAATCAAAATCGAATGTTTCAAATAAAACTTGGGAATTTGTAAGCTGTGACTTTCGAAAGCTTACTTTTACTTCACTGTAAGCAAATTGCAAAGTGTCATATTGTTTCTGGACAAAACATTTCGGGCTTTTACCCTTTTTCCCACAGTTTAAAGTGGTAAAAAAATATTTTCCGTAAAATGTTACTATATTTAGTCCGTGGGACAGTAAGCCATATCGTTTAGTTTGGAAACAATAATTTTGGCACACGAGAAAACAACGGAAGTGTACGAAAAAAATGTTTAATGTGAAGAATATTAAAAGTTCTGGAATAAAACGCTGCTCTCAAGTACAAAAAAGTGCCATGAAATAACGAACTAATTCCCAAACGCGTAGGTAATATCACACCGAATTTTCTTCCGATGAGCCAATGGGAAGCGCCGAAAACGTAAACAAACATTCGATCGTAATACGCAGTGTTTATTTTATGTAGCTTCTCTTAAGTGCAAGAGCAAAGTGTTGTGTATTAACTGTTTTGGTTTGTCAGATGACAAAATATTTGTTTTATTCTTCGAACTTTGTTACTACAACGAATTTTTGCTCTAATAGAATGTCAAATTTAATAATAATTTGGCATCACAGCTTCGTTTAATAACGTTTGGCAACAAATGTGTACACCGTTATGTCTGAGTCATGTGCACTGCGTCGTTTGTGTTTTTTCGTTTTGTTTTTAAAATGCTATCGTGTTTTTAAACATACATCATTGGAGTTCTTCATGGATCAAGATTCATTCTTATCACATTAATTTCTAAATATTCTCAAAAATGTGTTGAACTGTGCTGCGGAACTTTCATCGCAGAAAGCAGAAGTATCAACTCCGTCACAAAACATCACAGTAATCACGGCATTTAAAACCGATTTGAATCAACTCAAGATATTTTCTGGAAACACGATCCTCTTTCGTTCTTCTAAATGTCTTGAAAAATGAGTATGTGCTACAGGTTTTATTATTTTCATATTTAATTTCGTTCACACAGGTAAGTATTCACTTACTTTTCAAACGATTTACTGCAAAAAGACCCCCGAGTAGAACTCAGTATAAACGGGGGCTAAGCACATTACAATTAAAGCCAAAACTTTTACCAAATATCAAAGAACCTGCTTCGAATAAATTTCCGAAATGATAACTAATATTTGAGAGCAAGCAGCTGCCATAGAGCAGAGGAATTGACTTGATTTTTCCCTCAAGGACTCAACATCCTATTTTGTGTTCATCGAGAAACCGTAACAAATGTATTTATCCTGTAGAAGATTTACAATGAACAGAAATTTACTTCTTTTAATATTTCCGTTTTTAATATTCAGTGTTAATAAAAACCTTTTCTATAGAATCTTATCATAAAACCTTACAGGAATAAAACTAAGCATACATTTATTGAGAAATTGTTGTGTTTTCAAACTGTAATAATAATTTTGTTTTCAACATCTTTTTTTAATAAGGTAGTATTTAGTTGTACTTTATAAACACAGTTTTTCACATTTTCTGCCTTACAAACTGAATAGAAAATCAATGATCCATATTTCTGATATACATGACGAGTTATCCAAAAAAAAGAAAGGAAGAAAAATTGCACCAACCCTGGGTTTATTGAAGCTATAGAAAAAAAGTTTTCTGCGAAACTTAGTTCCATAATGAAGGAGCAACTGGTCAAATTTTTATTTCCGCGCAGTTTTTGTGATGCAATTATTAGAGTTAGTTTTTCTGAAAGGTACATATTTGCACCAGGAGCACGAATTTGGATGTTGTCACCCCCAAAAATAGTGCAGGGGACTACTAAAGTTACAACAAATGGCTTCTCTAAAATTCCCATATCTTCATTATTTCTTGATTTATAACCGGTTTTCAAACCTTAAAATGCTTAAATCCACCTTATAAAATTTTGAGGCATAAAAGTCTCAATTCAAATTGTTGACACGTGTTTCTAAGCTATTAAGAGCTCTTCTTCAATGTAAAAGATGAGAGTTTATGAACGTAAAGTCTGCCGGCTAAGGATGTTTTTTTCGTTGAATAGGGGCTCCTTGTAATTAATTCCATCATTTGGCCAATCTGGGGGGGGGGGTGTTTCCCCTCCCCAAGTTTGGAAACAAAATGTGAATGCATATTTGTGTGTGTATTTACCTTTTTCACAATATGTATTGAATTTGCCCCTTGCCTTGACCCATCGTTTAGAGGGGGTTAAACTGCCCCCCGTCCACCCCATTTCTTTGAAAAATGTTGTTGTCTTTTGTCGCTCCCACTTATATGTAAAAAACATTTTTACGTATAAGTGTGTTCTTTGTTGTTTTCCTATCAAATTTACTTTGAGTATACAACATTTCGTCCCCTTCTCTATACTTTTTTGAATAGGGGCGTGCACAAGGGAGATGAATACACCTGTTAGTCTAGAAAAAAGCTCTTTATTTTCGAGCTTTAAATTTTTCTGTCATTTTGTAAAAAAAAATCGGTTGGGAATACACACCCTGATGTTAACAAAGCAAGCCTAAAATTGAAAATCGTTAAATAAGGAGGGAAGTATGTGCAGGGGGTAAAAAATACGGTGGGGGGGTAGCCATTTTTGGCCAGACCAAAATTTCTGTATTTTCCTGCAGCTCCTGAAAAGAATTTGGAAATGCAAATTGGCTTGTCCATTCCCCCCCCCCTTCAGTGGAAAAAAACTGAAATGACAGGCCTGGTTGTAACTAGTGGCGTAAAGAATGAAGGAGTTTTTACAGACTGGAAACAATTTTTATAATTAATTTTTGCGAGGGCTAAATATACCAAATTATATTAATATATACATATACCTCCCCTCCCCTAAATTATAGGCTTGGGCAAAAAGTACATATTAAATACATAATATAGGTAAAAGGAAAATTACGTTCAGAAAATGTGCATTCATTTTGTTTCGAAACTGGGGGGGGGGTAGGACCCACATGATTGTCCAAATGGCAGGCTTGATTACATCTAGCCCTTATTCAATGAAAAAAACATCCGGAGTCGGATGACTTTTCATTCATGAACTTTCCTCTTTTACATTGAGAAAAAACTTCTTAATAGCTTCGAAACACGTGTCAACAATTTGAATAGAGTCGTTTATGCTTCAAAATGTTGTTATCCGTTGTATTTAATCATTTTAAGCATTGAGAACCGATTTCAAATCAAGAAATAATGAAGATATGGGTATATTAGTGAATCCATTTTTTGTAACTTTAGCCGCCCCCCTGCACAATTTTTGGGGGTGGTTACATCCGAATTCATACTCCTGGTGGCAATACCTTTCAGAAAAACTAACTCCCATAAATATATTACAAAATTCTCACGGAGAACCAGTTGCTCCCAGACTACCAGCTGAAGTTTTACAGCCGTTCAAGAAAACCAAGCGTGAGCACGACTCGGCGTCAAAAGAAATGTCGCCAAGCCGAAAGGTAGCCAACCTACAGAAAAAACTGAAACCGTTCCGTAATATATTTTTCGGAGCTACAGTTCAATTTATTCTAGTATTCAGCGTAAAATGTCGATCATGTTCGTCCTGATCAAACCCGTATTTACCGCAGCAACACCATTGCTTTTACGTGGAAAATCGAGTAGACGAGATTAAAGCGGAGCTCATGTTTACATTTTCCTTGTCTATGATTGGTTCCGAGTTGTTGGACGATGCAACGATAAAAGAAGCATGTTCCTTCTCAAAGATGATACAGTTCCTCGTTTAATTTCAATTTTCGAACTTAACTGCAGCAGTTAGTTCCAGAACTTTTTTTCTCGTTAATTACTAAGCATAATTTTGCGAAATAGTGGTATTTTCTTTTGTGCCAAAATTTTTTCTGCGAAACTTGATTTCTAGCAACAATTCTGGAGCTGAACCACGGACTAATTCTTGCAATTCTCATAAACGCCGATTTCTCACTGCTAGACCATTTCTGGCAACAATAGCTGAATACACAAATAAGATAATAAAATAAGGAGTAAGTAAGAGAAATGAACTATTTCACTTTAACTCGTGTGTACCTGATAAATTAAAATAAACATTTTAAAGTATATCGTACCTTATATTAACAAAATAAGATCTTTACTAAACGTCAGTACATGTCATTTTTGCTCTAGACATCAGTACATATCAATTAAAGCGCAATAAAATATTAATTTGAAAAATTGTCTCATTTTCTTATACTTAACATTATTTTTGACAAACGAAAAAATACTCAAAATGAGAGAAAGAAATAAATATCTTTATGTTAGAAAGATAGAAGAAAATATAACAACGTCAAAAGCACAAATGAAGAGGAAAAATGCCTTTTTCAATGCAAAGTTTTTAATTTTTGAATGAGTTTCATCCATAAGCGAAAAATATAAATTTCCTAATCATTTTATGAATTCAGTTATGGATTTCCTTATTTCTTCATCTATTCATCATACATGGATGATCATTTGCTCAAGATCTTGCATTGAAAAAGGCGTTCTTTGTAATGCCGAAACACGTGTTTGAAGTTTTTCTGCTCATTTGTGCCTTTTCCTTTTTCTTTTTTTTTAATTTTCTTTTACCACAATATGCATATTTTTAAAGTTTCAAAAATGAATTATAATATTATCCACCTTCATCTTCAAAGTTTTTTTTTTTTTTTTGTAATTGAAATCAATTTTATACTAAAGAACATAGATAAAACATTGCTCGATAGGTAGCTCTGCAAACTGAAAGTATTAGGCCTAATCACTTACCATACTTTATCACTTTACCCCGTATTCGCAAATATACAAAGTACTAATGTATCAATTTAAGAACTAAAATAAAATACCACCGCCATTTTCAAAGATTTTCCTAAGAAAAATAGTTTTTCAAATATTTTTAAAAATTAAACTTCAAAAAGATTAATTCATTAAGAAAATATTCTGCGAAAATTCTCTCATTAGGTACTACAAAGTGCATTCAGTTTTCGGAAAGCACCGCTGATTTGACAAGTGCGTGAAGTACTTTTTCTCATTTTCTTTAGAAAGAAACTTCTATCTCCATGAAATGAACTTCAAATGTATTCCTAAATTCTTCGCGCAATGAAAAGAACATTTTAATTCAACCATTTTATCACGCGCGGAAATGTAAACACTCAACTTTTTTCTTGAATCGTTTATAATGGAGAAAAAGTGGCGAAACTTCCCGTTTTGAGATGAAGAAGAATTTATTAAATTAAAATAAAAAGGTTGAGCAACTAAAAAAAAAAATTTTGGATGTTTATTAAATTATTTTTCAGAACAGTTTTCAATATGAATTCAAACTCAAACGCATTTATTTATTTTTTTAAGGTTTATTACTTAAACAAAACTAATTTTACGTTTTTATATATACTTATTTTACAATAAAAATCTCCCGAATAACTAGGGACTGAATTACTGTCGGTGTAAAAATCGGTCGAATAAAATATTTCAATGCATTAACTAATTTAAAATTAAAAATGCTAAACAGTTTTTGAGCTAGTAATCAATTCAAAATATATTACCGACCAATATCTCAGTCAGCTATGAACATTTTTTTTTTCAATCTAGGTACAAAATTTAATTCACTCTGAAGAAAAAAGAAAGTGACCAAATAGATATTGGAACGATGTATTAATGCATAGCAAACTAATTTATTTTCCAATTTCATATATTATCCTTTTCAAAAATGCTTACTTAACAACTTTTTTAAAAAGCTTATTTTGTTGGCCCAATTTTACCATCTGGGGCTACTTGTCCTTACCTGTGCAGTGTATATAAAGTACTAGATAGGGATTGGTAACTAGTAAAACTAAGATTTCCAAGCGATAAATCTCCGGTACCCCCTCCCCCCTCACTGAATAACTGAATCTATACGTTTATATATATTCTAATAAAATTTTAACTTCCATTTATTTCATAACATGATCCTCTGTTCTATCAAACCTCAAATATTTCATAAAAATATAACACTTCATAAAGTATTATACCATGAAAACTAATTATAACTCTAAGGTAAATTTATTTAATATATATTTGTACTTAAAAAGATTTTAAAAAAAAGATTTTTGATTAAAACATTTTTTTTTTCTATTCATCAAAAGTTTTTAAAGCATGACTTTCTTTTCAATTTAACTTATAAAACTCCTACTTTGGTTTGATACAATGTCTAAGAAATGTGCTACAAATTTATTTAAGCACATGAAAAGAATTGTTTTATGTTTACTTGCTTTTAACCCTACGGTTTAACGAACCCACATAAAGATTTAGGGAAAATACCTTCATAAACTACTTACACATGCACTATTTAATCGCCTATAAAAATAAAACCTCATGCTTATGATAAACAAACAAAATACTAACACAAAGCAGACGAGAAAAAATAACACATTGTATTTTTGCTGTTTTTCTTTCATTACACTAATGTTCAGAAGCCCTTACGAAAAACGATAGAATAGCTTTTAGTCGCAAATCGAAAGAAAACAGGGACAGGGACAGAGAAAATATCTCGAGATGAAAGCCCGAAAAAAAAAGCACAAGAAAAGAAAACATCTCAGAGAACCATTCAAGATCAATGCGCATTAAGTTATGACTGTTTCTTTTATTCTGATAATCTTATATTAGGAAGCTCGTTCGAAGAATCAAGCACATGCTCCGTTCCCATCATGACGCAAATGCATTAGGTGAACTATTCCTTCTATGGGAGGATTTGAGTTCCATTTTGTTTGTTACTGCTTCTTGTAGTAAAATGTCTCTTTTAGTTCGAAGAGATATTTTAAAAACATACGAATGCATTTAAAAAATAGTATCTTTAAAAGAAGAATGTCCGCTTTAAACATGATTTCTCAGAGATATTAAGCTGATCTTACATCTTGAGCGTTGAGCAACATGGTCGATTGATTAAGTTTTTGCCTACACTGTAAAAATGAAAAGTTGTTTTTACAGTAAAATACAGCTAATTTTATAGTAATAAACTGTAAAAATTGCTAATTTTACAGTAATAAACGGTAAAGTTGCTACTTTTACAGTACGAAACTGTAAAATTGCCAATTTTACAGTAATAAAAACTATAAAATAGCTAATTTAACAGTTTATTAATGTGCATTTTACAGTTTTAAACTGGAACCTCTGCTGCCAGTATTATACTGTTGTTTTTACAATACAATACAGCTAAATTTTACGGCAATAAACTGTAAAATTTCTAACTTTACAGTAAGAAACTGTAAAATCGCTAGTTTTAGTTAATTACTGTGCATGTTACAATTTTAAATTGGAACCTCGGCTGCCGGTATTGCACTGTAAAAACAACAGTTCATTTTTTGCAGTGTATGATTAATGTATAAGACTCGTGTATGGAGTCTTAGGTATAATAAGAGAGTAACAAGTAAATTATTCCCATCGTGCAATAAATAAATAAAAATAATAAAAAGTGTTAATGAAATAGAAAAATTGAAAATTACAGCTCCGTAGTTTTTAAGCCAAAAATCCTGAAGGAAGTGGAGCAGAAGGTGTTTCAGAAATATATATTGCATCAATGGTCACCGAATTCCCGTGATATTCATTTGATCAACTATGTTCAGTTCTCGTCTTCTCTGCTGCTTAAAAATTCTTGTAACACCCCCCTAAAGGCGTCCAATGTGTTTTTCTCTTCCCCGACAAATGTTTTATAAGAAACACTTATTTTCATAAGTGTGCGTATTTGTAGGATCTCTAAATATTCCCTCCTTAATCTTTGCTGCAAAAGATTTTGTGAATTGAAGGGCTTGGAGGATGAAGGGGCTACATTTTGAAACTACATGTTACATTTTGAAAAATGAACACTCTGTACAATGGTAAGCAATAGATACAGGTAAGCAAATAAAACATGGTACATCAAACAGTAGTTGTTCAATAGACCAATTTTATACGCACACTAACGACAAAACCAGAAAGCAAGAAACCTGCAACAACTGCAACAATAAAACTTTGAACTTAATTACTCGAAATTTCTGTTTTGTCACTTAACTCCGTCATCTCCCAAGCCATGCAATTACCCTCTTTGTTATTGAAAAATTAACTTTTTATAAGTTTCACAAATTCTTCATTATACCCACCAGAATGAGCATGGGAGGATCTGCTAGAGGCTCATTTTGGGGCATTTCTCCCCCTGAAGTTGAAATTTCTCTTTATTCAATGATGTTTTATGCAGTGAGATTTTCTGTCGCAACCAGGGGTCGAAGTTTAAAGGCGGTTAGTTCCGTGGGGGGTGCTTCTGTCTTCCGAGGAAAGTGGAACAAAATTTAGTATGATAATTTTCGTATTTGGTGTGACGAAATACTCCAAGAGTAACTTTTTAAGGTGAATACATTTTTTGTGTTGGGTAGCGGAATTGCTAGAATGAGTTTTGGGTTACAAAATTTGCTTTTTAATCCAAAAGACGACAGCTTATGATTGAAATATTTTTGTCAAAGGCGGCTTAAAGGCCACAGCCCTTTACAGACCTACTGAAAACGCTTTGATATGAAATCCAGTTTTTCATATGACATCATTAAAGGGTGGATATCAATTGTGCTAGATAATTTTGACACCCAGTTTTCTACTTGCATCTGAATGTCCAGATTCTGCGAAGTTCGAAATGTTACTACTATTTTCCTCAACGTT
>JAXGGA010015819.1:0-28126 GCA_038373865.1 Uloborus plumipes
CAGAAATAAAGTTAACTTTTTTGTGATGTGTTATTGCTATTATCATCATCATTATTATTTTCATTCTTAAAATATCTCTGAGCCTTTTTTTTTTTTTGGTTATTCTGTCAATATGAAGAAGGTCAAGTCAGACTCCGTTGGATTCCAAAAATTCAGATACACATTTTTATTACTATTACTAGCTGTTGTGCCCGGCTTTGTTCGGATTTTAAATGCAGCATATAAGTTCAGGACCTAAATATTGGGTTTTAATAATAAAAAAAAAAGCACGACGATTTAAAAATGTTTCGGATCTATTTTTTCTTTTTACACACGTTTTCAATTTCTTTAACAGGGGCAGACGATATTTTTATTCCCTGATGATATTTCAATTTACTGCATATTTCACGCTGATTATTATTATTCATCCCTCCTCCTCGAATTTCTTTAGCCAGAACTGATTGGGAAAATAAATTGAAGGTTTAGGGTTACAATTCTATTGAAACTGGCTGGGGGAAAAAAAGATTATTCTCTGGCACTAATGACAAAAGCAATTTAAAAATTTTATTTTGCAGCACTCAGGCCAAAATGGCAACAGATAGAAATCATTATTGAGATATTTTCACGCGCAAATGATCGTCAATTTTCAATTAAAAATTAAATTTCGCTTTCTTTTAAAAGCCCGTATCTTTTTTCAGGGTGGAGATATCGATTAGTGGTTTTGAAAAACCTTCGGAAGGAAACTTTCCTAAAAGATATTTTTTGCGTTCTTTCGAATGAGACCAAGATCCAGAAGATCCGATAAGTGTTTGGGGTAGAAAGAGCCCTTTTGAAGTCCTTTATTCGAACGGATCGGTACTTTTTCCCGCTCAAAAACCACCCTATGATCCGTCCCGGGTTCCCAAGTATCTCCCTGCCAAACTTCGTCCTGTTCCGACGTAAACTGGATTTGTATATGGTATACACACACATATAAACATATATACATGTACATATTCTTTGTTTTATTTATGTGGATTATCAGTAAAACTAAAACTTAGGGAAAGCTTCTATAAAAATAATTCTATAGTTCAAATCATACGATCATTACAGAACTTTTACTGTATTCAATACTTTCTCCTTTATTTTTGTATGCTACTTAACAAATACACCTTAGGGTCAAACGATCCGTTGCGTTCTTATTCGAAACATTCACCTGTCTGCAGCACGGGAAGTTATTTAAGTTCGAATCGGCTCTTCTGTCGAATTTTTCGCCCCCAAATGAAGCTCCAAAAACAAAAACCCTTCTGCTGAATGAACCCATTTAAACGGTATTTTTCCTTTTCTCGTGACACTGCGGGGGCGGAGGGGGGAGGGGCGATTGGTATCGTCTGCGGGAGGGGGGAGGGGGGGACTGTGCGGCAGGCGCCCCGTCGTCTGCACGCGAACAGGTACGGCGGCAACAGTCGGGTGACGGAAGGAGTGGGTACGAAACGGGAAGATTAAGTGGAATGCAAAAAGTGGTGTGCTCCAAATACAAAAGTGCTAGACCAGTGGCGTAATCAGGGTCGCGGAGGTGGAGGGAAAATGTCTGACTCCAACCAGGCCCACTGGGCACTCGGGGCACATGCCCAGGGCCCCACGATCGATAGGGACCCCCAGGTCCTTGATAAATTTAGCAAATTCTTTTCGGTTATTTAGCTGCAGGCTAAATTTTCTTCTTGGTATTTGGGAAATTTGACTTCATAAAAGACAACTTAGTAAAAAATAATAAACATTTGTTGGAACACAACACAAAATAGAATTTTACCATAAGTTTCATTCAAAGCTGGAATTAGGGCCCGCGACAAAATTAAGTAAGCCTAGCTCACTAATTCAACATCTAAAAAGTCGAAGTCAAAATCAAAATCTATCTGCCCCGTGGAAGCAGGGCTTCTTTTATATTTTAAACCGGGGGTTACCAGAATGCTTGGCGATAAGCTTTATCGCCAAGCTGGCCAAAAAAAGTGAGACCTGCGTTCGCACTATAATACTGAAAGCAGAGGTTTCAGTTTAAAACTAAAAGCATAGTAGTAATAAACTAAAACTAGCTATATTACAGTTTATTACTCTAAAAATAGCAATTTAAAGTTAATTACTGTAAAATTAGCAATTCTACATTTATTACCGTAAAGACTTAGGTACCTTAGACTAGTGGAAATTTACAGCATTCAAATCCTACTCCACGACCAGGATTCATTTACTCAAAAATCAGTAGATTCCTTCGGACTCTGTGTGGAATTTTAAAGTATCCGACTCCGACTGAGGGAATTTGAAAGCATTTAACTCCACAGCTGCGACTCCCTCGCAAAAAAATCAGTAGATTCTCTCAATCAGTAGATGCAATCTCTGAGTGATGGAATTTTAAAATATCCAACTCCGACTGATGGAATTTCAAAGCATTCAACTAAACAGCTACGACTCCCTTGCTCCAAAATCAGTCTGACTCTGAGTAATGGAGTACTAAAATATCCTACACCAGACTCCTTTACGCCAAAAGTAGTCCCACTTCTTGACTCTGACTCCAGTTGATAGAATTTTCAGTTATCCGACTCCGACTCCTTTACGCCAAAAGTAGTCCAACTCCGCGACTCTGACTCCTACTAATGGAGTTTTAAAATATCTGACTCCGACTTCTTTACGCCAAAAGTAATCCGATTTCCCGACTCTAACACAAACTAATGGAATTTTCAATTACCCTACTCCTCTACGCCAAAAGCACTCCGATTTTTCGCAAATTATCACCAATAGCGTCAAATCGAACCCAAACGCAAAAAAATCATTTTCTTCGCCAAATTTGTCGGCAACTTGGCGATGTGTCACCAAGTTGACGTCGAACACTTGGCAACCAAAAGCTTGGCGACATATCGCCAAGTGGCCGTGCCAATTCGTATAATGTCAGTCTGCAGTGAAATTAACACTGATTTATCCCAAAAAAATGGTAAAAGACCCCCTTGAGAACATTCGAATGCAACCACAAGGGGAGGTGCACAACTAGACACCCCTCAGAGCCTACATACCAAACTAGAAGCTTCTATGGCATACAGGTTTTGAGTTATGCGACATACAAACATACATACGCACATACCTACATACATACAAACGTCACGAGAAAACTCGTCGTAATTAACTCGGGGGTGGTTGAAAAGGATTTTTCGGCTGGTTATATGTTCGTAGGTACATATGCACGCGCTAACAGGTAGAAAAAACGACTCAACATTTATTCGGGGGTGGTCACAACAACATTTAGATCTAATATGAGTGATTTTTTCTCGCGATCACAATACTTCTTTTACTAAGGGAGTAAAAAGTCATGTAATCAAAAGGGTCCAACTAACAAATCAAAAACACAATAGAAAAAAACTAACCTTGAATAACTGTAGAGCTTTTTCAAAGAGATTTCAATTAGAAATATTCTTGATTACTGAGGAAATATTTTGTTTTCTTTAATTCATTGATACTATTCAATATAAATATTTCTCTTCTCTTTTGTTGTTTTTACAGTATTATACTGTCCGCTGAGGTTCCAATTTAAAACTGTAAAATGTACAGTAATAAATTGTAAACTAGCGATTTTACAGTTTCTTACTGTAAAGTAAGCAAATTTACAGTTTATTGCCGCGAAAATTAGCTGTATTGTACTTCACTTCACACTCTCCAGGGTCCCCCGTACCTACCACAGCTTCGTGGTTTAACCGGGATAGGGCCCTGAAGAGCGCTCTGTTCTTACAGGGTGCGGCAAAAAAACTCGGACAAAGTTTGTCACGTCCTGACGCCAACACGTTTTACCGTATCCAGCCAATTCTTTTTTTAAAAGATTCTTCATATTTGCCTGCATTGAGGAGGGCAGTGTCGATTTTGTACTTATCATCGTTGTTTTGTTTGCAGAATGACAGAAAGGGCGCGTTGCAATTTTGGAACTGTTTCGCGCTTTTAAACGTCAGTTCGTTTACTCAAAATTCCTCGACAGACTGTTTCCAATGCAATTAGCCGGTACAAAATGCTTGGTCACTCCTTACGCCGTCCTGGAAGCGGAAGAAAGCGGACCGTGAACACATTTTCCTACCGTAGGTTCATCAAGAAGCGAGTGCAGCGAAATTCAAGGGTCTCCATGCAAAACTCGCTCGTGAAATCGAAATCAGCGACAGATCAGTTCAGCGAATAGCTAAAATTGAACTCAATCTCAAGCGTTACAAGCTCCAAAGAGCTCAACTTCTTACTGAAGAGAAGAAGAGCGTGAGACTTCAAAGATGTCGCCAGCTCAAACGTCGGGCCGCAGTTGAGCAGTGGAACAGCATCCTCTTCAAAGATGAGATGCTGTTCACTGTCGAACGGGCGCATAACCGCCAAAATGACAGAGTCTGGTTTACTAAGGGTCCTGGCACATCGGCTATCGTCGAACACCACCAAAAATCTACAATTGGTGATGTTTTGGGGAGGAATTTGCTCTCGGCAAGACTCCCCTTGTTTTTGTGGATTAAGGGGTCAAAATCAGCAAAGAAGTGTATCGCCGCAACATTCTTCAGGCCGTCGTACTTCTGTGGGCCTAGTAGCACTTTGGTGATGAGGATTGGATATTCCAGCAGGACTCAGTGCGGGCTCACAGGACCAAATGACTCAGGACTGGTGCCGAACCCATTTTTCAGACTTCATCTCCTCTACGGAATGGCCCCTACTCGCCCGATCTGAATCCCATGGATTACAGTGTGTGGTCCATTTTGAAAGTCAGGGCCTGTACCAAGCCCCAAAAAAGCTTGGAGTCGCTGAAGCAGTCGCTGCTTCGAGAATGGGACCGATTGTTACTGAAAGAGCTGCGGCCCATCGCTGAAAATTTCTAGTTACGTTTGGATCTATGTATCACACCTGGAGGAAGCCACTTCGAAACCAGCTGAGTATATTATTGTAAGACGTCTATGTTAACATTATTAATTGTTGTTTTGCTAAATTTCTTTTATTTAATAAAATTATCATAATAAATGATTGTCCGGGTTTTTCTGCCGCACCCTGTAATTTTGAACCAGAACCTAGGGTCGAGCAAACCCTAGGGCCAGCACCCCCAGAGGTATCGTTTCACTTGGAGGACTTTGTGACCACGACATTTTTAACGCCTCCCAGCCACCATTAATCAAGGCGGTGGATCTTTGATCGGCTGGGTTTCGAACCCGGGTCCCTCCGGACACGAGTCCGATGCCTTACCGATCGGGCCACCACGGCCCAGCTGTATTGTACTGTGAAAACAACAGTATAATACTATCAGTAGAGGTTTCAGTTTAAAACTGTAAGATACACTGTAATAAACTGTATGGGCCGTGGTGGCCCGATCGGTAAGGTTTCGGACTCGTGACCGGAGGGTCCCGGGTTCGATCCCAGCCGATCAAAGATCCACCGTCTTGATTAATGGTGGCTGGGGGACGTTAAAAAAGTAGTGGTCACAAAGTCCTCCAAGTGAAACGATACCTGTGGGGGTGCTGGGCCAAGGGTTTGCTCGACCTTTGGTTCTGGTTCAAAAATAACAGAGCACTCTTCAGGGCCCTAGCTGATTGAATCACGAGTTGTGGTAGGTACGGGGGCTCTGGAGTGTGTGATGTAATAAGCTGTAAAAATAGCAATTTTACAGTTTTTACAGTTTATTACTGTAAATTTAGCAATTTACAGTTTATTGCTGGAAAATTAGCAATTTGACAGTTTATTACATTAAAATTAGGAATTTTTCCCTCATTGTAATAAAATTAGCTGTATTATAGTGTTTCATTTTTTATAGTGTACGAAAATATGGTTGGAGTGTGGTAAAATAATTACTTTTTAACTTTTCTCCTCTATTTTTAACCATAAAGAAAAACACATGTGCATGCGGTTGTATAAATGTGAGAATTGTCTTGCAAATGTATAATTTAGGTGCATGTCGAACAAAGTAAAACAGTTAAGGTAACTTCCCAAGTAGCATCAACTCATCGGATTTTGCTCGGCCGATCATCGAACTCCTCGTAAACTGATCCCGTAACGCACGATGACATCGTCTCGATCAGTATCCGAGCACGGTTTTCGATGAGCTACTTTTCATCGGAAAGCGATATCCTTCCGATCAACTTTCCCGATGAAAAGAAGCCGAGCTATATTCCATCGGAAAACGATATGCCTCCGATCAAGTTTCCCGATGAAATTCATCGGCACGGGACTGCACTGCTCGTAAATTGCTCCAAATCTCATCGTATTTCGAGCAAAACTCATCGGATTTTGCTGCTCGGACTCTGTTTGGCCGATGAGACATACTGGATAATCGGTCGATGAGAACTTCATCGGGTTTCGATGAATGGCCGATCATCGGCCGATGAGTTGATGCTGCTAGGGTTACATGTTTCAAAATTAACAAATTGGAAATTTCGACAAAATGAGAAACGTTTAAAAGCACTAATAAGATTAAAATATAAAAAGTTTTGAAAGGGGCAAACATATTTCGGAGGCAACAGCCTCCTTCTTCAGTGCCCAACAAGCAAATGGAATGAAACAAGGTATTGGGAGAGTTTAAATGCTAAACAGGAAAGAGGATAGACCAATCAGATCTAAGCATGCGCTGAGGTAGTACTTGCCATATCCGAGCATGTAAATTTGAGCCAATCGATTAAAATTTGAGAGATACACGGTAAAAAAATGTTTTTTTTTTTTACAGTATAATACAGTTAATTTTATAGCAATAAAACTAAAAAAATCTTTTTTTACAGTAATAAACTGTAAAATTGCTAATTTGAGTTTATTACCGTGCATTTGTTTTTGCAGTATAATATTGCTAAATTTTATGGCATTAAACTGAAAAAGTTTCTAACTTTACAGTAATAAAGTGTAAAATTGCCAGTTTTACAGTCTATTACTGTGCATTTTACAGTTTTGTATTGGAACCTCAGCTGCCAGTATTATACTGTAAAAACAACAGTTCCTTTTTTGCAGTGAAATGCGGAACAGCAAAAGATTCATTACAGAGATTATTTAATTTTTTGTGAGCATAATAGGCTTCTAGAAAATCTAATTCACCTACACTACTATCCCAACAATGTTTGGCGATCGAAGATTAGTGCTGAGTTCCTGTTTTTTTTAAGTAGTTTTCATGGTTCCTTTAAACGAAATTTTAATGATCGTCCTCTTTGTCCCACGTATCCTATTTTGCATTAGCAATTAATGCAATAGATGGGGCAATCTATAGCATCAATTGCAAATACACATTAAAACAGTAAAATGCATAGTAATAAATTAAAATTAGCAGTTTTACAGTTTATTACTGTAAAACTTTATAAAATAAGCTGTATTATACTGTAATAATCTTTAAATTAGTTTGAAAACTAAAAAATATGCTTTTAGATACACTTATAATACATCAACATGTAATACAGTAAACTCTTCCGGTCCAAGGGACCAACAGAAAAAGGCGCATAAGTGAGAGAGACGTATAAGTGAACAAGCCTATTTAAAGGACTAAAACGCAACGTAGTCTCTAATGAGAGAGTGAATAAGAATGTTTCTATAGAAAAGAGATAAATTACTATGGTCTGGCAATTACTGTAACGCAACTAACTACAATGGTAAAGAGAAAACAAAACTTATAGCATATCTAATTACAAAGGGGACAGTTTGTTCCCCTTAAAGGTTTGTTCCCCTTTAAAGGGAACAAACTGTTCCTTTTAAAACGATCCATAATGGATAATTGTATCTCTCCGAGCTCTAGTTCATGCGGAAAAAATGCCTTCCGTGAGCAATAAAGGCGAAAGATTAAAGAGGAAAGTGAAGAAAAATGCTTATTTTTTAAAGAAAATAAATTAAATTTTTTACATCTTACGGAAAATTCGGCGCAAAAGTCTTATCTTTAGAGCGACGCATAAACGAATGATACTATTATTATTTTATTATGGAATGTGCTGGGACCATTCAAAATCGTCTTATAAGTGAAAAAGGCGCATAAATGAGGCGGTGTATAAGTGAGAGTTCACTGTAATTATTTCGACAGTGAATTTAAAAGTATTTTTTTCAGAAATAAAACAATATAATGACTACACAGAAAAAAGACAGCAGATTCCCACGAGCATAATAACTTCAAGGTCGCTCGCACTTTACTTTTAAATTGACAAAGAACGTGAAATTTATTTATTCAGAGTTACATACGTATATACAAGCAAACAAACCCACATTCGAAACTAATAAAGCGTATTAAAGACAACATTCATTTTTTAAAGTTTTGTAAAATGCAAGAATGTTACGCGTGGTTCGTTTTCATTTATTTATCCATATTAAGTCATCTTCTTTAAAGCAAAAAAATTAAACGTTTACTTCCGACGTTTCCAGACGTTTCAGATAATTGACTGTTGGCCAATGTTTGTTTCAGATAGCAGAAAGAACTGGGGGCGGAAGATACATTACCCAGGTAGCACAAAAAACGTTTAAACGTTTTATAAACGTTTTTAATCCGTTGTCACAACGGTAATAACCCTTTTACAACCTTTAAAAAACGAAGTGTGCTACTTGGGTACACTGCAAAAAAAAATTCTTATCTTTACAGTATAACACTGAAAGCAGAGGTTTCAGTTTAAAACTGTAAAAGCGCAGTCCATTTTAACTTCAGTTTTTCTATCCCAATCGTCAAGAAGGAATTAATTCCTGCTCATCTCAAACAGGTGGCATTGAGATCATAAACAAGATCCCGGACAGTGCCATAAAATTGTATACAGATGGCAGTACTAGACAGCCACGCCGGTAGTGGCATCTACATTGAGAAACCGGCAATTGAACAGGGACTTGAGGCCATTCTCATTGACAGAGATTCTGGAGATCTCTGGATCCTTTTACACAGTCGTAGCTCTATACAGCACCTCCACAACTGGACTGCAATTGGGGATAAAACCAGCACTTCTATCCTCTTTAAACTAAAGCTCATCTCCAAGCTCCATGAAGTCTACTTTCAATGGATTCCATCCCATGTAAACAGTTTCGGCAACGACCGGGCGGATGAACTGGCCAAGAAGGGCTGTTGCTCCTACAATCCTTCCTCTTCAGAACTTACCTTTTTCAGAACACCAATCTATTGTAAATTCTGAGATTTTGAAGGAGTTCAAGATCCCTCCCTACCATGAGTGATACGCTGGCCAAGAGCCTGGCTCTACATTCGCCCTCAATTGTGACAGATCATCGAAAACTGCAATTTCTAGATTAGTAAGCGGCCACACGAAAAGTCTCTCATTCATTGAGGGCAGGAAAGTCTTCGCCGTCTGCTCTAAATGCAAATCCTAGCAGGTTTCTCCAGAGCACATCCTAGACTGTCTAGGACTTTGCAAGGAAGATATCTTTAAATCACCTCTCCTTATCCTCGATTTCCTCCGGGTCAATGGTCTGATGGACCTTGTCTGACTTCGTCAGACATTTAGAGGATTAGTCTCAACTAAACTCAAAAGCGCAGTAATAAACTGTAAAACAAGCTATTTTACAGTTTATTTCCTGTAAACTAGCAATTGTCCTGTTTACTACTGTAAAATTGGCACAATTTTTCAGTTTGCTACTACAAAATTAGTAATTTTACAGTTTATTACTGTAAAATTACTGTTAAATTTGCTGTATTATACTGTAAAAACAACATTTATTTTTACAGTTTGCAGAGTAAAACAAACTGCTCCGTGACTGCAAAATGCAAGAATGTTACACGTGCGGCTCTCGGTTCTTTTTCATCATTCACCCGTATTATGTCATCTTCTTTAAAGCCGAAAAATAAAACGTTACTTCCGACGTTTCCAGCGTCAGAGAGAATTGGCTGCTGGCCAATGTTTGTTATAGATCGCTCGCCGAAAGAACCGGTGGCAGGAGATACATACATTAGTAAAAAAAATCCTCCGAAAAACGTTTTTCTCGCTAAAAATCGTTTGGTGGGGGAGCGATGTTCCGGGTAGGGTGCCAGAAGGAACCTGGCATTCACCCCGGAGGTAAAGACTCGGAGAACATGACCCGGTTTTTCACTCGGCGGGAATTCCTGGTCGTTGAGTTCGCGACTCAATTAACTCTTTACGCGTTCACAGTATTCGACTCCAGCCAACAGAAATAACTCCAGCGTACCTGCTTTGAATTGTATTCATTTACACGTTCACAGAGATAACACATACATTACCCATTATTGCCTAGCTTCCCTTCAAAAAAAAGGTCTGAATTTCCTCAAAATGAACATTTCAACCAAATAATAGTGTTCGATTAATACCTTGTATTCTTTCGATTCGTTATTAACAGAATCCAGCACATAACCATTGTAAAGTGTGTTCTGCAGCAGTTTCAATATGATCTTTATCTGAAATGACATCGTTCAAAATCTCAAGAAAAAAAGCTAAGGTTTCAAAATTATTCCCAACTTCCCAGTTTATGTTCATTGCTGATTTTATTTCTTCTTATAAAATGTTTTTTTAAATATTATATCGTAGGCGGAAAAAAAAGTTAGTAAAAAAAGTATGTACCCTCTGTTGTCTATCGTAACTTTTAAGGGACGATTTTTCTTTCCTTAATAAAAAAAAATATTTTTTACATAATATTTTTTTTATTATTTTTCCTGTCCATTGAACACTGTTTGTAACCAGTATACAAGCTATCTTTTGGGAGGAAAATTCAGGCATTAATGGGTTAAGAGTCATTCACAAGCAACGGAAAATCCGAAGGAGTTCCGCAAGGAACCAGGCCTTGAGTTAAATCCTCTATGTGTCCACAGCAAAAAATAACTGATGTTTTTTCAGTAATACTGGCAGCAGAGGTTCCAGTTTAAAAATGTAAAATGCACAGTAATTAACTAAATTTAGCATTTTCAGTTTATTACCACAATTTTACTGTTTATTACCACAAAATTAGCTGCAATATTGTAAAAGCAACAGCATAATACTGGCAGGATTGGTTCCCGTTTAAAACTAAAATGCACAGTAATAAACTGAAACTAACAATTTTACAGTTTACTAATTTATTACCCGGCGTTGCCCTGGTGCTTATTCATACAACATACCTCTAAAAAAATATTTGAATGCTAAAATGACATAGGTGAGCCTTAAAGTGATAATTCATTGTAAATCGTAATCTTCGTTGGAAAATGCTCAGATTTAAAGGTGTTACATTTTATCAATTTGTATACTTAAAGCTTATCTCTATTACTCTATCTATTCAAAATGGAAAGAAAATGGCCGTTTTGCGACGAAAAATTTAAACTTTGAGCTTTTTGGATTTTCTTTTTAATTTCAAAACCCCGCCTATGAGAATTCTAGTGCATTAAGTAACCTCAGTGCCAAGTTTGATGAAAATCCAACGAAAACTGTGGATTTGTATAAGGAACAAACATACAAACACACATACAAATATGCATACATCCATTTTTATTTGTATAGATCAACGATGTAATTACCCTCGTTATCAATTACCGTTTGCCGCGTAGTGCACAAATTTTCAGAACCGGACAAAAATCAAATGGTGCAATGTCAGGTGAATATTTTTGATGAAGTGGCATCTCATTTATTATCTCATTATAAATGTTCACCTTGACAGAATTATCTTGCATTACGATCACCCCTTTGCTGCTGAAAATAATAATGTCTATACATATTATTATAATATATATTTAACTACGCCATCAATTTTACTTTCTAATTTCCCTTTCTTCAGATCGCTAAAACGCTTTCCACGAGAAAAGAACCTTGATAGTTTGGCTTGTATCCAAGATGCCATTTCCACATATTTTGCTCTAAAAATAATTGATTTTTATCCATCCGGCATTGAAAATGTGCATGACAAAAGGCTGTTAGATGTTGTTTTTACAGAATAATACAGATAATTTTACAGTAACTTTACTGTAATAAACTGCAAAATTGCTAATTTTACAGTAGTACACTGTAAAATTGCTAATTTTACAGTAGTACACTGTAAAATGCTAATTTTACAGTAGTACACTGTAAAATTGCTTATTTTACTGTAGTACCCGAAAGCAGAATACTGCTAAATCGGCGACGTACGTCGCAGAACAGACATCGGGGCTGCAGAACAATTGTATTCAAAATTAAGCAACCAAAAAAAGAAAAAAAAAACCGTTATCGTTCGAAAGCAAAAAAAAATAGTTTCGCTCGTGTAGCTCATGTCTCGCAGAGCAGCAGGCAATATTGTCGACGCCGTAATGGCAGGCTACCGACATTATTGCCTGCTTATCAACTTATCGTGCTATCGACTTATATGGCAGTGCCATATAGACCACAGCAGACGAGCGGACGACTTGACTTGAGCTTCTGAGGACCTTCCTTTTTTTCCGCAGAACTTCAGTGATGACATTTGCGCAGGCTTCGTTTGAAGTTCTGCAGTCCTTCTTATTTGGGCAACAGAACTTCAGCTACGAAACTTGCAGTACACATTCGTTATTCAAATAATGTTTCCAACGATTTTTTTTTCCACATGAAAATCGCGGGAACGCAAACTTAGTCTGAAATTCTGCGAGCCTTCACATTTTGGCCGCAGATCTTAAGTGACGAAGCTTGCGGTAGGTACACAAATCAGTTCTTCAAATTATGTTTGAAACAATTTTTTCGCAAGAGAGTCGCAGGGGCGCAGATTTTCAATTGAAGTTTTGCAGGTCTTCACATTTTATCCGCAGAATTTCAGTGACGACACTTTGTTTTTCTATTAGATATTCAGTTATGTTTAAAACCATGTTTCTTCATGAGGGAATCGCGGGGACGCAAGCTTCGCTTGAAATTCTTCGGGCTTTCACATTTTGGCCGCAGTGTAGTATAAATAGTTTTTCAAATTATGTTTAAAACAATTAATTCTTCCTCGTTAAAGAGTCACGGGGAGCGGGATTCGTTTGAAGTTCTGCGGGGGGCCTACACATTTTATCCGCAGAACTTCAGTGACGAAACTTGCAGTACAAACTATAGTTATTCAAATTATGTTTTAAACAATTAATTCTTCCGTGTTAAAGAATCGCGGGAAAACGGGCTTCGTTTGAAATTCTGCGGGCCTACACATTTTATCCGCAGAACTTCAGTGACGAAACTTGCGGTACAAATTAGGTATTCGACAGTGTTGAAAACATTTTTTCCTCGTGGATTTTTGGCATAAAAGCCTAAAAAAGCTATACTGAGCCAAACAATTGTTTAAAAGTAAAGGTGTCAAAATGAAAATGTTTGAAGAAAGAACCTGTAGAATTAAGAAAATTTTTGCTGAAATCAACACATGAATGAAGTTTTAAATTTTTAATAGTAAAAAACAGAAATCCAAACTTCTGAAGAAGGAACAATTTCCCTAACAAGTGTTTCAAAGAAGGATGAAAATAACTACAGAATCTGAAACGAATGTGATTGAAAGTTGGACAATCGCGAGGCAATCTCCATTGTACATGCAATACTGTCTGATTGACATTACGTGTGTTACATAAGGGCAAAACAGATGTCTATGAGTAAATCTGGTGTGGCCCAAAGAAAGAGGTATTACAACTTCTTTTCTGGTGATCTTTGATGACTTGAAACATTCGTCGAAGGCTGACAACAGTGCAAATAATTTCGCGACTCTCTCGCGCACACGCGCACGCACGCACGCACGCACGCACGCTCGCACACACACACACACACACACACACACACACACACACACACACACACACACACACACACACACACACACACACACAGCATGTAAGTACGCAAGCATATATGGGTTATTCCAACGAAAATGGTAAAATCATGTCCGGGATAAAAGAATTTTTTTAAATCAATATTAAAAACTCCCACCCCAATAGTGTATTTTTTATTGGTTCTCCATTTAATTTTGTGCCATCAAGTATCAGTTGATTAGGTATAATCCATTTAGAAAGGACACAACAAAAATTATCTTTGTCAGAAGAAGGAGAAAATGACGTATCCCAGCTTCAAATTGCTAGAATTTTCAATGTGATTTAAAATTAAACTGAGATGTAACAACAAAATAAATGACACTGCAGTGCACAAAAGATGATTCTAATACCATTTCTGCAGTTTATTATGCAAATGAAAAAAAAATTCCCCAAAAAAACACTATTATATGTTTTTCTATGTTTCGAATTGTCTACTCTGTTACAAGCCTTTTGAAAATAAAATAAACAATTTCATTCAATCTGATATATATTTTTTAAAAATATACATAGTATAGCTGCCGTGATTAGTTTGCTACATTGAATTATGTTGTCAACAACCAGGGTGAGCCTTATTCTTTTCTTATGGTAGTTAATTTGAACTGTTGGATGTTCACTCTGTTCCAGTCGATTTCATGATGTATATATTATGTGTATATTATATGTGAAAATGAGAAAATACTTTTTGGTAACATTTTGACGGTAAATATATAATGTATAAATCTACCTTGCAGAACAATTTTGGGCAAATAATTTTGCGTCGCAGAACATCACTAAGTATTCTGCTTTGGGGCTGTAGTACTGTAAAACTGCTAATTTTACAGTAGTACACTGTAAAATTGCTAGTTTACAGTAATGAACTGCAAAATTGCTAGCTTCACAGTTTATTACAGTGCATTTTACAGTTTTAAAGTGGAACTTCTGCTACCAGTGTTATAATGTTGTTTTAACAAGATAATATTGTTAGTTTTATGGTAAAACTACTAATTTTACACTAATAAACTGCAGTAACGTAACCAGGGGTGGGCCCATAGGGCCCGTACCCCACACAGAAAGATGAGTTTTTTTTTACGGAATATCTTTATTATTAGAGGGAAGAAAAGAACACACACATTTCTTGGAAAAACTAAATGCAGGCCCGTCATTTAGGGGGGGGAGGGGGAGTCAATTGCCCCCCCCCCCTGACTTTGGGAAATCAATGTATTGGCATATAAGTGGGCGTGGTTTTTGCCACTTTTTGGTGAATTTTACATTGTGTATGCACCCTTTGCCCCCCCCCCCCCCACCCCTGGAAAATTTCGAAATGACGTCCTTAACTAAATGATTTTAATGTGAGAAAAAATGTAAAGGAAAAATCTTTATTTCCTTCAAAGCTAAATCTCGGCATTTAATTTTTCAACAGCTGCAGGTTATTGGTAAATTAATTGTGTGCCCCCCCTCCACCTAGTCTTCTTTCAATCACCATCGCCAGCTTTTTCCTCCTTTTTTTCCAGTTCTTTTGAAAATACTAGAAGGTGTTAAAACTATTACTTCTTCGAAGCCCTCTCCAAGCCTCCAACGAAGGACGGATCCAGAAAGGTTCCAAGGGAAGGGCGATTTTCTTTCTACTTGCCCCCTTTTTTTTACCACATATCCTGGTTAACACATGTTTATTACAAGTGTTTCTTTCTTTAATTTTGAAAAAAATCCAGATCAGAAACCCGAATCCTAACCACTTCACATAGTATCATCGAAAATCATCTAGAATTGCCTTTTTAGAACTTCGAAGTTAAAAAACTCCTGGAGAAGAGTCCCTCAAGGGAGGGGGGGGGGGGGCGATCGCCGCCATCGCCCATCCCTTCACCCGCCCCTGCCTCCAACGCGGTCTACCCGAAGATTTTATTAAAAGCTAAATAACAATCCAAGAAGCATCACACGTTCTTGTCGAAAGATTTGCCCTTCAAAAGCGAATTAAATGAAAATTTAAGCAAACCCTGACCCTGATAGGAATGATAGTGGTGATGACCATATGGTGGTGATGAGTGACCAGTATCCCACATCAGTTCTGCTGAGAACCCCTAAATGAATCCTTATCCGAATTTGTAGTTATCTATTTGTAGTACTCAGCACCCGATAAAAATTCACTGTATTTAATATCAGATTTTAACTTATCCCATTAATGCCTAGCGTCCTTTTTTAGGGACGGTCCAAAAAAGGGTCTGAATTTCCCCAAAATGCACATTTCAAACAAATAATAGTGTTCAATTAGTGTCTTGGTATTGTTTCGATTCGTTATTAACAGATTGCAGCCCATAACCATTGTAAAGTGTGTTCTGTAGCAGTTTTAATTAATCTTTATCAAAAATGACATCGTTCACAATCTCAAGAAAAAAAGCTAAGTTTTCAACGTTATTCCCAGCTTCCCAGTTTATGTTAATTGCTGTTTTTATTTCTTCTTATAAAATGTCTTTTTAAATATTATATCGTAGGCACAAAATATTTTAGTAAAACAAGTATGTACCCTCTGGGGTCTATCGTAACTTTTAAGGGAAGATTTTTCTTTCCTTAATAAAAAAATTATTTCTTACATAATATTTTTTTATTATTTTTCCTGTACATTAAACACTATTTGTAACCAGTATACAAAATATCTTTGGAAAAAAATGTCAGGCAATTATGGATTAATAATGAAATTCCACACGTTTTACATTATACCTTTAGGTTATAATTGGCAAAAAAAAGTATCACATAGTGAAGTCTGACTAAATCAATAATAAATTTGTAGAGCAACGTGGAGCAAAGTGTAATAAATAAGATAACTGACCCGTTTCGCAACGAATAAATATCAAATTTGTTCTGAAAATTATTGTGCATTGAATGAGAAGAAATAGTGTATTTTCAAATATATCAATCGTTTAAGCATTACTTTTCATTTTTAAGTTATTTTTTACTTTCAAAACACAAGCGGGGAAAAATTGTTACCTCAAAAAACCGTAGGGCAAAATGAAAAATAATACTTTTTGTAATGAAGCATTTCCTATTTGAGATTTTAAAATATTTTTCAGGAAAAAATGTACGAATAAACGAAAAAAATAATTAAAAATGAAAAATAAACGAATAAATAAATGAAAAAATTTACTCATATATGAGAAAGAATAATTGAGTGAATAAAATAGAGAATGAATTGGAAAATAAGTGAATGAATGAATAAATAAGTGAATTGATAAGTAAAGGAATGTGAATAAATTAATGAATTAAGAGATACAAATGTGATTTTAAAAATGAATAAGTAAATTAATGAAATGAACTATTTCACTTATCTCCATTCACTTTGTCTCGCATGCACTTGACAAATTGCATTGAATAAAATCAAAACTGAACTAATTAAGATCTATGCTAGACACCAATAGTTCTCAATTAATGCTTCAAATAATAATTACTGGAGCTTTATCATTTTACTAGTGGTACCCGCACGGCTTTGCCCGTGGTATAAAATTAAAAGGCCATTTGGTAATAAATTGATATCGCAGAAGGAATACTCATTCTTAGTCATAATTCAACTGTAAATCCTTAAAAGTATGATATAAAAATAAGACAAAAGAGAAAATAAGAACAATTCTGTTGCTTACAGAAACCGACAGAAATCTTACCAAAGTTTAAAAGAAGAAGAAAGTTTTTTTTTCCTAGCTTTAAAAACAAAATAATATATTTTTCGAAATGCAACATTTTCGAAAGAAAGTTGCAATCCCTCAATTTAAACGGTATTTTTATAATTTACCGAGTTTTAACTCGTTAAAAACTGAGAAAAGAAAAGCAGACGATTTTTTTCAACAGTTAAAATATTTCATTTAACTCATTTTAATAAGGCTTGAAGTTTGAATTGCTGCAAAAACATATACATTTTAAAAATTATTAAGGGAAAAAGAACGAAACGAATAAGAGATGTAAAAACATAACCATAGTAACAGCATGAAAAGTTAATTTCCGTTGATAAAATTATTCATTTCATCTTTATTTTCAAATTTTATTCTCGAGCTCAATCACATAAAATCGTTTTACTTTGCTTAACCCATAAATGCCTGACATTTTTTTTTCCAACGATACTTTGTATACTGGTTACAAATAGTGTTTAATGGACAGGAAAAATAGTTTAAAAATTATCATGTAAAAAATAAATTTTTTATTTAAGAAAGAAAAATCATCCCTAAAAAGGGACGCTAGGCACCAGAGGGTACGTACTTTTTTACCGAAATTTTTTTTCTGCTTACAATGTAATATTGAAAATGACAATTTATAAGAAGAAATAAAAGCGGCAATTAACATAAATTGGGAAGTAGATTCGGAGTACAAGGAAAACTTGGTGTTGTTGAGTATGAAAGTCAGCAAAACATTTGTTCTGCAAACCTACGTATTGCATTTGCTGCATTCCGATAAGCTCTTTTACTGCAATGGGCACATCTTACCTGAGTCTTATTTAAAGAAACTTTTTGGACCGTCCCTAAAAAGGGAAGCTAGGCTAATTTTAATGGGTTAAGGTAAGCCTTGAATTCTGGGATTCTATAAACAATCACAGTGCACACCCCATGCTACAAACTAATTTTGTGCCAAATTTCATGAAAATCGATCGAACAGTTTTAGCGCTAGACAGACAGACAGACAGACAGACAGACAGAAAGAAGGAAGGAAAGAGATAACAACAAATATTTTTGATGAACCACAAATGTTACAATATGTATCAAATTTAATATTATTTTTACAGTAAAATACAGCTAACTTTACAGTAATAAACTGTCAAATTGCTAGTTTAACAATAATAAACTGTAAAACTGCTAGTTTTACAGTAATAAACTGTGAAATTGCTAGTTTTACAGTAATAAACAGTAAAACTGCTAGTTTTACAGTAATAAACTGTAACACTGCTAGTTTTACAGTAATAAACTGTAACATTGCTAGTTTTACAGTAATAAACTGTAAAATTGCTAGTTTTACAGTAATAAACTGTAAAACTGCTAGTTTTACAGTAATAAACTGCAAAATTGCTAGTTTTACAGTTTATTGCTGTGCATTTTACAGTTTTAAACTGAAATTTCTGCTTTCAGTATTATACTGTAAAAACAACAGTTTATTTGTTGCAGTGCGTGATCTAGCCGAACCACTTTCCTGGCTCAGTGAGAAAATTAAAACAATTCACGGCCACAGTAAAAGCTATTTTTTATTGGTGATCCCTTTAAACCCAGAATGACTTTTTTTCTCTTTCTCTCTCCCTCTCTTTTTGAGAGCCCGTATCGGTGTGACACCTCCGCGACAACAGGTGCGTTGGCCCTCCGCCAAGCCCGCGAAACAAGTGGTCGAAAGGGAGAAGTAGAGTGAGAGAAGAGATTACCTACCTTCTATCTATCTCTTCTAGCATATAGTACGAGCGTGAAACGATTTCTCATGATTTTTAATACGTTTTTATTAGTTTCACGTGTGGGGTTTGTTTGTCTGTTTGTTTGTATGTGTGTACGTATGCAGCTCTGAATAAAAGATACAATTCACGTTCTTTACAAACATAAAAGTAATAGTACCTGGGGACCGAGCCCGGCTCGGTTAAAAAAAAGAGGTTTGCAAACTCGTGTTTTTTTTTCTCAAGTTCGAAGTACTTATTTAGATAAACTTGAAAAGTATTTTCAAGCCCTTGGTGGCAATTACGCATTGAAAACAGCTTTAATTTATTTTAAAAAACACAACCTTATTAGGACAAGACATCATCATGACATCCTTATTTAAACGATGCGCACCGTAAAATTACACCACAATAACTTTATTTTGATTGATCTCTTTAATATTTTTTCATTTCATTTGGCGCCGAAAGCGCGGGAGGGAGAGGTGAGAATGGATGCAGAGTCCCTTTTCTCCATTAGGCCTTAACATTTCAAAAACAATAACAATTCTAACGTGTTGCCAAAACTCGTTTGCCAAATACCATAAAAGTTTAAATTTACGCTGATGCGATTAAATATTAAACCCATTGTTATAATCAAACGTGGTTGCTATGAAACAGTAACAATGATAGTAATCATAAAGAAAATGGTGAAAGAAAGCTTCTCAAACTGTTAATGAGGGCACAAAAACGGGGTTTTTGTGGAAACTCGCGTTTTCACATAAAAAACGCCGATGTAGATGAACTCAAAAACCAAAACTTTATCTAAATATAAAATTTTATCAAAATCGTTAGAGCCGTTTTCGAGATCCGAAATATATACAAGAATTGTTCGTTTAAAGATATAAGATATTAAATGCTATTATTAATACTAAAGGCTAAACTATATTATATGTTGATGTATTGTAAGTGCATGTAAACTTAGCGGACATTCAATACTTTTGAAAATCAGAGGAAAATCAGTATCATGAAATATAATTCAACCTTTAGTATTAAGTATATTATACTTAAGTATAAGGAACTTAATACTAGCCTACAATTTAAGGTAGTTTGATTAACTCTAAAAGCGTATTTTTCAGTTTTTTTAATTATATTTAATTATTCATTACTCCTATCCTTTTAAGAGTATGGAGTGTTTTATATTAGAATGCAAGCCCTGTTAGGGCAACGCCTCCTAAATACTAAATGCCTAGTACATTTGCTTTGCTGCGGTCGTTGTTGGTTCCACTTTCATCGCCACCTTGCGGCAATCCAATAATGCCGTTGTTTTTTTTTTTTTTTTTTTGATTGGTAAATTTTTTAATTTAAATTCAGAAATGAACCAATTGTAAATTTCTCGAAGAACTCCGGTAGATGGCAGTGCTTCGCGAACCAAGGGCATTTCGCAGCTATTGGCGATGGATCCGAACAATATTCGAATTAATTCTTTGATTGGTTGATTTTTAAATTTAAATTTAGAAATGAACCAATCGTTAATTTCTCTTCCTCGAAGAACTCCGGTAGATGGCAGTGTATCGTGAACCAAGGACGAAATTTTGTTCTGTGATAAAAACCAGAAAGTTGCAAGCATTTAGTATTTAGGAGGCGTTGGTTAATGTGGTCTGAAAGAAAATCAGATATCGTATTCTGTACAAGTCCGCCCTTATTCCGTGCAGTATTTTAGAATTGAAGGGGGAAAATAATTAAATATAGCTAAAAGAAACTGAAAAATACACTTTTAGAGTTAATCAAGCTAACTCACAAGTTGTTGGATTAAGTATAATATACTTAATACTATCATTAATACTAAAGCTTATTAACGATAGTATTATATTTCATGATACTCGAACAGATTTCTCTCTGATTTTCGAAACTATTGAATATCCGCTAGGTTTACATGCACTTATAATACATCAATATGTAATATAGTTTAGCCTTTAGTATGAATAATAGTATTAATTATATTACTTTTATGATTGTAAGGAACGTGAATTTTATCTTTTATTCAGAGTTACATACATACATAGAAACCAGCAAACAAACTAACAAGCGAGCACCACGTGTGAAAGTAATAAAAGCGTATTATACCCTATATAACGAGAGGAGGCAGCTCAAAGTAAAATTAATTTTCCACTCTCCGCACTTTTTCCCTGATGGTTGTCATAGTTACGACGTTGTGGACTTTTTCTCCTTTAACTTTTGCAACAATGGTTAAATGCAAACGGTTAAAATTTCTTTGTGCGTAAACTATTATTCTATTGAAAAATCAACGTAATAAAGCACAACATTTTCTTAGAAATTTTGATGTATTAATGTATGCCTAGATATGTTAGAAAAGTTGAGAAATAACTGAGACATGAGCCAGTGGCGTAACTACTCGTTGGTTTCAGGGGGGGTTATATTCAAAGTTGTCACGAGGTTTAAAAAACCCGCGGGCCGGGGGGGGTGGCAACCCCTTTTTTCCACACTTTGTATGTTACGCAATTGAAAATGCGTACTTAACGGACAGCCTTTCAAAGAGTAACAACCTCTGACACTAGAATTGGGCTGTAGTCTTAAACTGCAGAAAAATCGAAGGGGGTCCGGGGGTTCGCCCCCGGAAATTTTCATAAATTGTGCCTCTAAAAACACCATTTTAGACTATCTTGGTGATGTTCCACAGGAGAGGATGTTCGATCTCTTACTCATTCAGTAAAACACGATTGTCGGCTATTTTTAATAATGTAAAAGAAAATGATAGGATACAAAAATTCTTCCAAGGGACTTTTACGAAATTTAAGATCCAAAAACGCAATTTCAGACAAATTTCGATGATAATGGGGTTTTTGGAGGCCTACCTCCGGAATTTTTTGACATTTATTTCCTAACAAAGACGATCCTTAATGGTTCTGGGAAGGGGTGGCAATGAAGTCTGTAACACTATGATATTCACAGGAGAATCGTACTTTTTCATTCTAGGATTTTTTATATTTTTTCATCTCATTTTTGCATTTTTGGACCAACGTTTCGGGGGGGGGGGTTGTCCCCAAAACACCCCCCATAGTTACGCCACTGACATGAGCCCAGGTAGCACAAAAAACGTTTAAACGTTTTATAAACGTTTTTAATCCGTTGTCTCAACGTTAATAACCATTTTACAACCTTCAAAAAACGATAGTGTGCTACTTGGGAGGATATAAACAAAGGCGTAAGCCTAATTCGACAACCATAAAATAAATGGAATGCCTCAACAGCAGTGCATAAAAAAAGAGTGGAGCTGGTTTCTTTCATACGGTTTCCATGGAGACGACGCAAAGTTTTAAAACTTGATATGATTCTTTTTAAGTAACCGAGGCTGGACCACCTTGTCTAGTGGTCAGAGCAGTCTGCCATGGAGGGTGTGGTCCCGGGTTCAAATCCCGGCCTGGGCATGGATGCTACTTTCCCAAGTAGCATCAACTCATCGGATTTTGCTCGGCCGATCATAGAACTCCTCGTAAACTGATCCCGTAACGCACGATGACGTCGTTCCGATCAGTATCCGAGCACGGTTTTCGATGAGCTACTTTTCATCGGAAAACGATATCCTTCCGATCAACTTTCAACAAAATTGATCCTAAATTCATCGGCACGGAGTGCACTGCTCGTAAATTGCTCCAAATCTCATCGTATTTCGAGCAAAACTCATCGGATTTCGCTGCTCGGATTCCGTTTGGCCGATGAGACGTATTGGAGCAATTCCCGATGAGAACTCATCGAATCCGATCATCGGCTGATGAGAGTTTCATCGGGTTTCGATGAATGGCCGATCATCGGGCGATGAGATTATGCTGCTAGGGTTCTCTCTCCTGTCCTTGTCCTTTCTTTGAGTGAAAGTGTTGTTGGGAAAGAGGTTGCCTACCCTATGAACGGGTACCTATGGCATGCTTGTACTGTGGACGTCGGATTTCACACCAAATTACGGTACAGTTAGAAAAAGTGAAGCAGCGCACCCCAAATTGCCAGCCTGGCTGGCACGAGACGACAACAAAGTAACCGAGTATACTAAGGTGAAAACGAATATTTCAGCACTCACACATGCTGATTTAGCATTAAAAAGTGGAGTTTTCAATAAAAGTCCGATGTTTTTCGGTGAAAGAAATTTATTCAAGGCATAATTAAGTGTTTTAATATGAGTTGTGTAAATTAAAAAAAAAAGAAAAATCATGTTGCGCTAAAATTTATTCACGGCATAATTAAGTGTTTTAACCCATTAATGCCTAGCGTCCCTTTTTAGGGACCGTCCAAAAAAGGGTCTAAATTTCCTCCAAATGAACATTTCAACCAAATAGTAGTGTTCAATTAGTACCTTGGTATTGTTTCAATTCGTTGTTAACAGATTGCAGCACATAACCATTGTAAAGTGTGTTCTGCCGCAGTTTTAATATGATATTTAACAAAAATGACATCGTTCACAATCTCAAGTAAAAAAAGTTAAGTTTTCGAAGTGATTCCCAGCTTCCCAGTTATGTTAATTCTGATTTTATTTCTTCTTATAAATATTATATCTTTTAAATATTATATCGTAGGCAGAAAAAAATTTTAGTAAAAAAAGTATGTACCCTATGGGCTCTATCATAACTTTTAAGGGAAGAATTTTCTTTCCTTAATAAAAAAATTATTTTTACATAATATTTTTTTTATTATTTTTCCTGTCCATTAAACACTGTTTGTAACCAGTATGTCAGGCATTAATGGGTTAATCTGAGTGGTGTAAATAAAAAAAAAGGAAAATCATGTTGCGCTAAAATTTACTCAAGTAGGGGAGACTGGGTACGGTTGTGACAATTTTCATTTGCTCCCCCATAGATCCCTTAGCAATGCCTGTGAGCTGGTTTAAAGTTATTTTTATGTTAAAGTGTTTATTTGCCTGCTTATAAACATTAAAATTTTCTCCCTAAGTACAATAATTAACTCACAGGACCAAATTAAACAAAAAAGGAAAAAATGTCACAACTGACCCCACCCCAGGGACGGTTGTGACAGTGCTTGGGGTAGGTTGTGACAAGTTCAAAAATACAGCAAAACAGTCTAGATCACTTTTAATTTCAAGTAATATTCAACGTAATTCAACATAATCTTCATCTGGGAAAGCTTAACATTTAACAATGTGTCTCGTTCAGTTGAAGTAGCCTTATACCAAGTCTTACAAAAATATCAGGTTTTGGAATTTCGTAACGTCTGTTTTGGCAACATTATGCACATCCTGTGGGTCATAACAGTTTCTATTCATAACAATTCTCAAGTATCAAAGAAAGATTCCACATTTATTTGTTTTATTGAAGCTTGTTACTCTTGAAAGGCTAGTTGCATGAGCTACACGAACAGACGTGAAACATTTCTATTCATAAATGAACGGAACCATTTCTCAGTAGCCATTTTACTCTCATATCTGCTTTCAGCGTATATGTAAGCTCATAAGCACTTTATTATGAGCAATATAACCTATGCACACGTTGTTTTCATTGTGACAGCGCCGGCCGACTCCATCGCGTTTACGAATGAATGTTTCGTAGCAAAGACTTACGATTAACGTTGCATTTCCAAAGCTGTCCGAAAGAAAAAAAAGTTTCACTTCTTTATAAGCTTCTTTATATTTCATTAGGTCACACTGCCCTATTTCTGTTTTCTCCAAGCGTATTATGGGCATCAAATATGATAAAAACATGTTTTACTCGTGTCACAACCGTCCCCACGCAATTTGTCACAACCGACCCCAACCCACTACTTTTGAAAACAGCAATCGCCATGGCAATACAAAATAGCCTACATAAAAAGTAATCACTGCTATTTCACTATTAAGGTTCACTACTAACTGGGAGAAAACTTTCATTTCTCTATCTGTACCCATTCAACAGAAATTACTAAAAGACATCGAACAAAAAAACTCACTTTTGACTGTTAAAAAGTAGCCAACCCCTCTGCTAGCGTTAATGTCGCTCGATGGCTACCGCAATGCTTTGACACACATTCAGACAAACATGCTGATACTCTCTCTCTTTGCTTCAACCAGGTATTAATTATGGTTTAGCTAATATGACGACTGTCACAACCGCCCCGCGTCACAACCGTCCCCAGTCTCCCCTATAATTATCAATATTAGAAGGCGAAAATTTTGCTGAAAAATCAAGCGTTTTGTGATGAGAAGGACAATGGTGTAGGTGAAAGTATAGGTGCTAATTTTAAATATTAGTTTCGCAAAATGCATTGGCCTTGTGTTATCGCCCAAATAGTGCTCTTGTCTGATTGGAATTTGAGATAGATGATAATAATAGTTGAGTCAGTCAAAAAAAATCGCATTTCACTAAACTTTACTAAAACGTAATCATCAAAACTGAAACGTGAAAATTCCACGGAATATTTTTAATTCCAATATCAGTTTTTAAAAAAATCTGGTGTGGACCCCCACGCTACTTCCTTTTACGTTTATATTTCATAATAGATGCCTTAAGTCTTAAAATTGTGCTTTGTGCAGTTCAATTTTTTTAGAAAGGTAATATCATAAGAAGTAAGAGAAAATATATTTGTAATTCTGGCAACACTATTGGCTTCTGAGCAAGGCTGCAAGCGAGAAGCAAAAACACATCCTGTTTTCATCGTCCGCAAAACCTGGTATGTAAGTACAGACCCCTTTATACAGGGTATCTACTCCTATTGTGGCCCAATAGCTAATTTCTAAACCGTTAGCGATACGCATATAGTTTATTTAGGAAAAAATCTCTAAATTACGAAAGGAATTTGGGCTACGAAATGTTTTTCAAAAAATCAAATTTTGAAAGAGTTACGAAATTTTAATTTTTAAACAGCCCCCCAGTCCTATCAATCATGTTTAGTAAAACATTCTTGACACTATCGTTTAAAACTTAAAAAAAATCACTGTTCTACTACAAAAATTGACCGAGTTATGACGTTTGAAAAATCAAGATTTTGCATTATTTCATGACGTCATTGAGAGATCGCTTAAGGGACCGTATGCGAAATCCTTCAAAATCTTGATTTTTCAAAACGTCATAACTCGATCAATTTTTGTTGTAGAAGAGTGATTTTTTTTAGTTTTAAACGGTATAGTGTCAAGAATGTTTTACTAAGTATGATTAATACGACTGGGGAGCGGTATAAAAATTAAAATTTCGTAACTCTTTCAAAATTTGATTTTTTTGAAAAACATTTCGTAGCCCAAATTCCTTTCGTAATTTAGAGATTTTTTCCTAAATAAACTATATGCTTATCTCTAACGGTTTAGAAATTAGCTATTGAGCCACGATAGGAGTGGACACCCTGTATTTCAAATCCAAGAATAGTATTTTGAAATTAAGCACGTATCTGAACAACAGTACCACATTAGTATAGACAACATTTTTTAATTGTGGCGTAAAAATGAAAAATTCCTTATAAGGTCATTGGATAAGGATTCACGGTGTGGATCGGAACACTTTGGTACATTGTTCCAATTCAGACTTATATAAAGGAAGAATCAAGATTCTAACCCCAATTCTTGTAGTCAAGACAGGGATTAGGATTTATTATTGTTTACCCCTTCACGCGAGCAACTAGATCGTAGAATGACAGAAAATTCCAGATTTAATTTTTTTTCACCATTAGACTTCTTTTAATTTAACATACATTGGGGGGAGGGGGGTCATACAGATTCTATGTTGCAAAAGTCCAGAACACAGACAGTGATGAATAAGTGAAAAAATCTTACAGGATGATCCCCGAAACCCAGAAGTTTTAAGATACTAAAGAAAAGGCAGCGTTCATCCCAAACCATGTTATGAAAAGATTTTAGCCAAGCCACAACTACTAGTTTTAAGAACAAGAACATATTCGTGGACGACTGATTGACCTCAATTTATGGCAAATCTTTGAATTTCAATTTGAATGCATTTCTTAAAATTAATTTTAATTTTTCATAAGTTCAAAATTGACAAATTGACAAATTTGTCAAAGTTTCGAACATTGACAAATTATATACGTTAACTGGTATAAAAATAAACTTTTATTTGTCAATAACTATCTATTCCTATTTTCTCCCATCAATATTACTAATATTTGTGAGACTAATCACAGGTTAATTTGAAGAAAAAAAAACAAAAGTTTCAGCATGTGTTGATTGACCCCTATCAGCGGGATGAATCGGAACATCTTTAAATCATCTATATACATAAATGACTACTTTTGTATGTATGTATGTATGTCCGGGGTAATCTTCAAAACTACTGGACCGATTTTAACAATTTTTTTCACCGTAGATAGCTACATTAACAGGAATCAGGATCGGCTATAATTTATTTCTAAAACAGTTAGTTTTAAAAAGTTATTATAAAAAACAGTAAATTTTGTATAGTTTCCCCATTAAATAATTACATTTTCAGTCCATTGTAGAAAAAATGTGTTGGTTTGCAACAACAATATTAATAGTGATCATAATAAAAATTTTGAACCAAGATAGATGTGCACTTTAATGTTGAAAAAATTATTAATAAGTTTCACTGAAACACATATTACACGGCAGAAACCCGGGAACAGCCGGGTACCCGGCTAGTTATATACATAAATAATAACAGTTCAACATGTTTTGTCTTTGCTTGGAATATCAAAAGCAAAGAAATTTTCTACTTAAAAAATTAAATTAAAAAAATATTTTGACTACTTTTTTTTTACAATCAAAGCTGAAAAGCGTACCAATTCACCCCGTTTTACGGCACGAAAATAACTCAAAAATACAATCCTTTTCATCTACAGACGAAGAACTTACAAACGGAAACGATGACTCGGCGGAAGTGACGTGTGCGAGCGAGCCTCCCATCGTAGCAGTCAGCAAGACGCATTCGTTTGCGATTTAGTATCTCTGTAAATGTGTTTATTTTGTCTGCCTCACTGTGTTACCGTGAAAACATACTCCAGATTAAGTTGCGTAGCTATTTATTTATTTTAACTTTTTTTTTCCTTGCTTCATCTTATTTTTTACTTTCTTTCTTTTTCTTTTTTTTTTTTTTTTTTTTGTTCTTTTTTCTTTCCTCTTTTTCCCGTTTAGATTACTGAAAGATGCTTGATTGCCAACTTAATCTATGTTTAAAAAACCA